>JAYJLV010060466.1:0-17621 GCA_036873485.1 Torymus texanus
AATAAATAACATTAACTAATAAATCATTTGCTGTACTCATTCTATGAATAATTCAGCCAAACTTTTATTTCTCCATCCGATTCTGTCTCTCTCACTCCGGGTCATAACAGCAAGTCTTCTGTTAGCCAGTTTCAGACTAAAAAGAAACTGATCAGTTTTAATACCTTTAAAATATCCAAGAACAAGCTTGTGCTCGTCTTTGAAAAACTCAGCCTACTTTTCAATCTATTAAATGGCCAAATAATGGAAGGAAACGCGTTTCATCGGGAGCTAGAAACTGGACAAGAGAAGTTCCCAATATATAGCCAATACTACACGGAGAAAAATATTGTAATAAAAATAGAATACTCTAAATACCCCAAAAATTGCCATAATTCATGGTAAAAATTGCCATAAATTTATAGTAATTTTCACAATGTAAGAAAAATTTCCATAAATTTATGGCAATTTTTTACCATGAATTGTGGCAATTTTTACTACAATATTTTTCTCCGTGTAGTAAAAATGGTCATTTATTATCTATAAAATGGTTTCGATTTCCACCAGGGTACTCTGTTATGGAACCTATGGTATCGACCGAATAACAGTAATTACTTGTAGTCCAAATTCACTTGCCTTACTTAACGTAATTATCAATTATTCTAGAAATTTTCGAACCAAAATTTTAATAATTAAAAAATTCTTGGAATCAAATTTTGTCATTTTTTAATATTGACATTAAAGATAAATAATAAGAATCAACCTAAATACTTACAGAAGAAGATGTGCTAGTTTAAAAACAACTTTTGACTTATTAATTGTTCCTTTAATTTTGTTGGCTGTAGCTTTTTAAATGAAACTTCAAAATACCGGACACGAAATATGTTTAATAGTAAGGTATTTTGTACCTAATCCAGATGCGATACCAAATATGATAATTACGTGATGACCGGTTCCATGCACTAGTCACTTAGAGAGTAACACTTTCCGCTATAGCAAAATAGAAAGAAGGTATAAATTTATAATCTCCTAAGTTAAATTAATTTCGCTGAAAAGAAACTAAAAATATCACTAATCGACTCAGTGTCGTTAATTATAATTAATTAGGTTAATATGTAATGGTATAGTAACGTTTAGCGTTGAGCTATCGACGTACGAGTCATTTGTCTACCATGTACCGGTAGCGCCGTGATTACCGCAACCCGGCTAGAATTCGGTGGTTGCACCTTCGCACCTGCAACCGGGCTTGTTAATGGCAGCGTACAAGTAAGCAATAGCTCAGGCGCCCACAAAACTGCTCTATGCCATGGAGCTTGTTCCTGTCTTCTTTTTCTTTCACAGGCTATTGTTACCCATAGCAGTAAAATATAAGGAATCAACTTTTGCTGTTTGCTCGTTTTTCTGAAAATTCGGGGGATGATGCGGTCTACTAAAATTTCAAATATTTCTTTAAATGTACCGATTATCGATAAATAAAACACTTGCGAATGAACTTATTTATTAGTATCAAACGCAGTTCTGTGACTCTGATAATTGATAATGAAACGTATTTTTCTCCGCTACGTATATCGTTAACCCTTTGAGAGGCAGTGGGACGTATACGTCCCACCTATTTGGTCTCAATTTTTTTCATGTTTCTAAAATATTTTTGCAGTTTCTATATGCAAATAAATGTTTTTTAGACTCCTGGATACCTAAATTATCAAAAATTCAGCACAATTGCAATAATTTATTTATATATTTGTGATAAACAATTGACGTGAAAAAACTCGGTTTTTTCAGGAAAAAATCGGTTTTTCTGTAACCTCAATAGCTGAAGCTATTGAAAATTTTTTACGTATTCTTCGTACATAGTTTCATAATATGTATTTTTTCAGAATTTTTCGTACGCTAGTTTTTCCAAAGAAATTTATTATTAATTAATTAATTTATTATTATTATTGTTTGTTATGACTGTTTTCATGAAAATCTTTATTTAACTACATAACTTAAAAATATTATATCATAATTGAAGGCGTAGTTATTCTATAATAATAATAATATTCTTTATTTTTGGTAGTTGCCAAAAAAGATACAGATACATACATAAAGTTATCGCACATAGAGAATAATAGGTACTATAATAATAAATTATAATAGTCTACAAAGAAATCACAGCCGCTTAGTCAACTACATGTATACTGTTGACCAGTAGGTGGCCAATAGATAAAGTGCCATGTTGCCGATATAATAACTGGTGCGCTCGCAAGTAAAAGATCTAATTTTGACACCAGAAAAATAATGAACGACCCCAAAAACCCTTGTATACTCATTTTTATACAAATTACATGAAAAACTGCAACATTAGCCAGGTTCAGGTGCCATCTTGAATTTTATAATTCTGATATCAAAATCGAATTTAGAAACCCCAAAAACCTGTAGATCACCTATGATTCTCTAATTTCATTCAGTAGAAAAATGTACTCCTCAAAGGGTTAAGCTTAAACCACGAACTTCTTCAGCTTCCATTACAGTAATATAATGTTTATATAGTCAATTATAATCGTTAATTTCCATATTGATAAAAAAATAATTATTATTTATAATAGATTCATAAATTAATTGTAAGAAAATAGTAATTTTAAATATAGATGATTTAAAAAAAATGTTTTGCCTTATAAAATAATGTCTACAATCCCTTGAAATTTGAATGTATCCAAGTACAATTAGCTAAACCTTTACACTGCCAATAAGCCTAAATAAACGCTCTATACGCATGTGCAGAACTTTGCACAGATATACGTGGCATATACGGATAACAGAATTTTGAGACTTCCGAAAAGAATTACTGATGTAGTCATTGTTAGAGTTTATATTTTCATATGAGCTATTTTGTGGCCAATAATGCCTCGCCCGTCAAATCGAAATTCCAAGTCAGAATATACGTGAGAAACAGAGTAAAGAAGTTTATTTCCTCAAATGTGTCTCAGCTTGAGGGAAGTGAAGTCTAAAGCATTTGACATATCGGAGCAAGGATGAAAAAATAATAGAAAATTATTTAAAAACCCAGCGTAAATAATAGTAAGAGTAAGATTACAATTCTCGAATTTTTACACCCTTAGTCTTAAAAAGGGTTTCTATACGTTCTTTGTTCGAAATTGTTTTTTCGCAGGTCTGACCCTTCTACTTTGAGGAAGCAAAATTGTAGACTTCGTAATAATAAGATTAATAAAAAGTAATTTGATGTATACAGTTGTTTCCATACGTATCCAAATTCTGATTAAGGCTGTTCAGTAGCACATCATACGATCTACATCAAAATGCCTCTACCATACAACAATTTCTCATGGCTTCTTACAGTGTTCAGTATCATTAATACTTGACACGAGATTTCTCTCCTTTGAAATCTGGTGTCAGGGTCAACGGTAATAAAGACGATAGGTTTTAGCTTACTTGCAAAAGAAGGGAAGAAAAAAGACAGATTGCGGAGGAGCAGAAAGGAAAGAAAGAAGGATGTCTTGCGCTCAGGGGTCGAGAAAGGGTCAGCTCGCGCGCGTGACAAGTCCAATCCAATGCAGTAAGCACGCGTGTCGTCGTTATTGACGGACGCTCGCCGCGCGTCGTCCCGCATTTGTCCGTCCATTAATCGAAACGCCACGGCGAGCAAAGTATCGCTCTCGGCGAGGGAGAAGAGGGTGATTTATCCAAGTTACCCTCGAGCCACCGCCTCTCTAATCTTTCTCTCTCGCTCGCACGCCCGCCCGACGATGTACGTCACCCGTTAACCCTGCCTTATCCTCTCTGTTCATCTTCTTGACCCTTGGAGCGCTGCTAGAAGCGCAGAGAATATAACTCCAGCGTGCTTCTTGATTTATGGTTGCTTATTCATTTAATACATCTTTCCATACTCTATTAATTCATTTCACGACACTTCTACCTCCATGAAAATTGCAACAATGATTGCTGATAAAATCTACAACTGATACATTTTTTTCTGGTTTTTCAGTCGTGTAATTATTTCTTTCCATAAGCTTTCATTTAATGATGGATCAGAGATTAGTAGAGAAAATGAAAATCCCTCAAACTAGGTACGAAAAACTAAGTATTAAAAATAAATAAAAATTTTCAAAGGACATCACTACCAGATACGGGATTCTTCTATTCCTGCAACATCATGAATATAAAAAATTGTGTGAGAGAGAGAACGAGAGAGAGCGAGAGAGAGAGAGAGACATATACAGTTGAAAATAAAATAAAATTAGATAATGGGAGCTTTCTTTCATTTTTTTTTTCCAAAATACAAAAACTATGATGGTTTCTGTAAAAATTGCATGAGCTAAGTGCTGAATGTATAGAATACCCAAAATCAATTGAAAAACGATAAACACCTGCAGCTTTGCATTTACATTTGCATCCTGTATGTTTTATGTTAAATATTATTATTTATTTTTGGAACCTTGACGTTTCAGATATTCTGTAAAATTGCTCATGTAAGCATTTATTATAGCACAGAACTTCATGTAAGAGGAAACAATATTCATGAAGTAAAATTTAGAGATAATGTAATGTACTAGCATGGTATTATATATACACCACATACTATGTCGCCAAGAAAATAGAAGTTACCGAAGTACATGGGAAAAATGAATGCTCAAAAGAATTTTAATAACTTGGTAAAACTTGTTCCGACAACAAATTTATTCTTATCAAGAATTCTGCTTATTAAAAATAAAGAATTCAGAAAATAAACAAATAATGACCTAAAAATATAAAACTGTTTAGCGATTGTTTTGATACTTTTATTTTGAAATACTTAAATTTTTATGAACATCCATTTATTTTGAAGAACTGCTCTATCTTTACCCCTATAGAGTCCAATCACCAAAATTTTTCAACTCGTGTTCGTTTTTCTGGTCCAAACAATGACCTACTGAAATTGTAGCCAAGCCCGAAATCCGTACGTACGCCGAGCTCTTGAAATTTATTTTTATTTGCATAGAGAATATTTTGAATTTATGAAATAAAGCTTATAATTATTGATAAAATAGTTATACAAATATTTTCTCATGGTTCACATCCAATGGTATGTGAATTAATTATAATTTACTAAATGATTTAGCTGACTGGGAAATACTCTTCCGTTACCCTCGGCAGGGGGCTGACCGTCGGTTGTATGCTTCTACAAGTAGTCCGAGTGGACGTACACTGTATGTACTAGTATATAAAGCACACAAGTTCCTACATAGTCGTGCGGTGGCATCCGGCAAGCATTTCCTACGATACGTTTGATGTATTGCCTTTATTATGTACCGCAGTTGATATACTGTTTAGTGAATATATGTTCTATAATGTAAAATAGTTTGTGTAATCCGTTTCGTGAATGTATTCAAACAACAAAATATAAACTTAAATGAATAACATTGTAAATTATCATTAACCGTAAGTGTAATTCTTTTGGTACAACTTATTACTTTATTAATCAGATAATTAACAACAATTTACAGCAGTTACCTCTACATAGGCCTGATGTAAAAATAATGTACACAGACACTGTACATGTACAAACAAAACACTCAGAGATAGAAAAAGTACATTAAACATGCATAATATTTGAAACTTAAGATAAATTTATTTAAGATAAATTTTCTTAAAATAATATTACATAATTCTGTCAAAATATTGTCGACAGCTTAGTGAAGAAAGCAAACACGATGATATTTAGATGAAAACGCGGACACGTCAAGTTTTATTTTAAAAATGGACCTCACACCAGAGAGAGAATTATTATTACTTGAGTTGAGATCCTCTTGAGAGCTTACACTGAAAAATCATATCGTTCTCTATACTTTATTTATGTATTTCTTCCTCATAGAGAAAGTTTTGTATAGGTGAAAAAAATTGTATTGAGACAAAAAATGTTCAAAAAAATGTTTTAAGGCGATATTAATATGTCGGCATTTTTCGATTTTCAGAAAATTTTTCTCCGTGACTGTATGTATAGGGTGGGCCAATTTAAGTAATTCACTCAAATATCTTCCAAAATAATAGGTAAAAAAAAAATTGTTCCTACAAAAGTTGTTCGCAACAAAGGGGAAAAAATTTCTGTTCTATTATATTGACCTTGAACTCAGTTTTCAAAGTTATTTGAAGGTCAAAGTAATTTTTTAAATGGGAATCCCTATTTTTGTCACCGGATTCTGAAAAAGCAGAAAATTTTACGTCCGAAATGATATTTTTCAATTTTTCAGAATGACCTTCAGAAAGTTAAATTAAGGTTAAATATTGAAAATTCGCCCAAAAACCGTTTTCTTCAAACTTTTGTGGATTGTGGGCAAGTAAATGTTTCAGTGAGCTTGTGAGCTAATGATCTTGAGAATCTTGACCTTGAACTCAGTTTTCAAGATTATTTGAAGGTCAAAGTGATTTTTTTAATGGGACCCCTATTTTTTATTTCGAATCCTGAAAGAGCAGGAAACTTTACGTCCAAACTGATACGTTTCATTTTCTTCAAAATTTTTCATTTAGAAGGTCAAATCAAAGTAAAATACTGAAAATCGTATCAAAAACCGTGTTTTTAATTTTGAAGGATAGAGATTAATTTCGAAGATTATTTAATAGTCAAAGTAATTTTTTACATGAAAAATCTCACTTTTATCCTAAATTTTACTTTTAGTGTTAGCCAGAAACAACGACATGGACATAGTAATTTCTGTTTCCTTTGGGGTGCTTGATTAACGTGTGTCCCCTTGCCTCTCACTGGGGTGCTTGTTTAACGTCAGTCTCCTTGCTTCTCACTGAGGTGCTTGTTTAACGTGAATCCCCTTGCCCTCTCCCTTTAAACTTATTACATTAAATGTTCAAACTTCCCTTCATCTGCTTGAAGACACAAATTTAAACGTTTTTGAAAATGTTGCACGGTCCTGAGCAAGGTCTCTCTTGCGATTGCTGCGCAAGCTCGACGAATACGGTACATCATGTCTTTTCTAGTTATCGGCCGTTGTGCAAAAACAACATCCTTCACGAAGTCCCACAAGTAAAAATCAAGGGATGTCATGTTTGGTGAGTCGAAGGCCAGTTAATTGGACCTCCTCGGCCTATCCACCTCTCATTATAATTTTCATTCAGAAATGTACGTACTATTCGTGCAAAGTGGGAAGGTGCACCATCTTGCTGTAGCCACATTCTTTGTCATGTTCCTAAATGGACTTCCTCTAAAAGCTCCGACAATCGATCTCTCAGCAATTCCAAATAGCTATGTTGATCTACATTTCTTTAAAAAATAAGGTCCAATCAGGTAACCATTAACTATGCCACACCACACCATAAGGCTCCATCAAAGGCTGTTTTGACGATTAATAGCTCTGTGCCTCACTGTAAAATTTAGCCTCATCAAAGATTTTGCAAGGTTATTATGAAAAAATTAGAAAATAAAATTATTCACTGCTTATTTTAGCACTTTTTACCGACTTTTCTTCAGTTTTTAATGGTTTGCTTAGAAAATATGAATAATTAAGCCTTAAAACTGAAGAATGAACATCGAATTAGTATTCAATAAGCCAAAATACTTTTAATCAAAACATTTATCCATTTATATACTCCGATAAACATGTTATTATTGTTCTTAAAAAGAAAATCGTATTTTCAACGTTATTTGGTCTGAAAAACCACTGATAAATTCGATAAATTTCAATAATATATGGTACTTTCTTAAAAATATAAGTAAAAAGAAGAGTAATTCTGTATTTTATTCCGCGGTACTTCAAAACCCCTTCGGAAGCAAGTTTTCGGCAAAAAAATAACGCCCCTTTCTTACACTGTACGTCGTGCCGCTACACGGTAATTGTTGTGGCATTCTCCAAAAACTATAATCATATCAACAATGTGATTAGGCTGATAATCCTAATACCCATGATGAAAATTGTAATTCAATATAAAACTATTTTATTAAATTTGAATCTTTATTTTAATTAAAATGAAATTGTAACAGAAAAATTCTGATAATCATAAAGTGAACTTAAGAAGCGATAGTATCAAAAAATTTTTACCAAAACTATGACTATATTGTAACTTAACTTCTCGGGTAGCTGCGGTTAATTTTTCGACCGCTTTTGCCGACATGAGTCTCTATTCTATAGTTCCGGGCCAAACAGATATTCACCAGACTACGAAGCCTCCAGGATCGCTTTAGATTTTTATCCAAGCTAGGATAAATAAATTGTTTTCGTGCCCTGATTAAGTGTTGGTGCAGCTCGCACATTAGTTTTCCCGCGTCGGCTAGCATTACTAACAGTTCCTTTATGTTCACAGCCTCTAGCGGGATATTAAAGATCTTTGTGATGCCGGTCCCCAATGCCAACGGCGCTGCACCACACAGCGAGGGCTACTTACTTGAGAAAATAGTGTGGGAGTAATTGCAAAAGTAAATCGATTTCATGACAATTTCAAATGATTTCAAAAATCACAATGAAATCAATTTAAATTCATTCTACATGAAATTGTTACTTTTTTAATTAGAGATCAAATTTATATAACATCGTATGTTCTAACTCTTTATAGTAATTAAATAAAATGGACAATAGTTTTAGAATTTGAATAGTTATCGAATATTTTTGTAAGGCATTATTCTGAATAAAAATGCTTTTATTATTTACTTTAGGTAGTAATATGAATATTACATACTGTTATAAAATACACTCGATAAAAGAAGAAAAATCGAAAATCGATGGTTATTTGCTTTTCTCAGAATTAAGTAATATCAATTATCAATAAACAAAAAGAGTGTCACGCATATACATATATGTGAATCGGATTTTGACCGCGATTATGGCGGGTCTTTAAATGTCGATATCTTGTATTGGTGATCACTCTACAAGTACTTATGTTACAGAAACAAGCAGAAAAGATTATAAAAGTAGGCGATAAACGCTTCAATTTTATCTTTGGTTCATAAAACAATGTTGATTTCTCAAGAAAGAGACATTTTTATATTTAAGTCGGTTAAAATCCCGTTCCCATATGTATGTGAAACTCTTTCAAAAGTAGACAATTCGAGCTTTCCTTTGCTTGTCCGGGAATTCGTCAATATCAATTACCAACAAAGTCAATCAAACATTGAGTGCGCTTGATAAAAAAAGATAATTTGAGATTTCCTTCGCTTGTTCGGGAATTCGGTAATATAAATTGCCAAAATAGTTCAAAGGCATTCAAATATTGAGTACACAAGATAAAAGTAGAAAACCCGAGCTTTCATTCGCTTTTCTCAAAATTCAGTAACACTTATTACCAAAGGCATTCAAATAACAAACACAGAATATAAAAGTAGAAAGCTCGAGCTTTCATTAGCTTTTCTCAGAATTCAGTAATAACAATTACCAAAAGCTTTCGAATAACGAGCACAGATGATAACAGTAGAAAACCCGAGCTTTCATTCGCTTTTCTCGGATTTAAATAATATCAATTTCCGATAAAGTTATTGTGAATTTTCAGAATTGATATCAGTACATTATTGTAATTAAAATGAAAGTCGAAAATTGTTATTATTTAATTTTAAAAAAAGTAAAGGGGAGTCTGCTTCTTCTACGTTTATTAAGTGTATGTTATATTCTATAGAGGATCTATTTAGACTAAATAATTTATATTTTGAGATCCTAAAACATACCCCAAAGTTTGAACTAATCCGTGATCTACAGGTGTAGTACGACAAATACCTACTAGTAGAGCGTACTAGTAGGTATTTCTCGTACATAGTATTTGTATTTTTTTTTCAACATTTTAAACAAATAACAGTCGCCTATTAAGACTTGGCAACATTTTTTGGCAAAATGAATACTTCCGTGTTTTTGATGTCACTTTAACAAAACGGAAATAACTTAAGACTCAATTTATTACACTATAATACATATAAAAAGACGAAAGTATGAATTTTGCGATGAACTTTTTCTTTTACTTTTGCGCATATAAAAAAAGAGACCAATACATGCAACGAATATTTTTCCCTTTTGCAAGTAATCTCTATAGAACATCTAGAATATTGTTTGTTGGAATTAATTTACGATTCAAAGGTTACAGGTGCTAGTAAAGGAAGTTTTGTTTTCGGCACATAATGTTATTAGCGATTCATAGTGATTTCAATTATTTCACATATATGAAATCGATTTCATCTTACCCTGCTCAAGTGATTTCCACTGTGAGAGCCCCTCGCCACACAGGTCAAGATCACTAGCAAAAAACTTGTCCTGCTTTTTACTTGTGTCATTCAGGCTGGCTTCAATCACGTTAAAGGCTTTAATTCCCAGGAAGTTATTGGCTGTTAGAAATGAAGTAACCCTGGTAGAAATCGATTCCATAGCTAGGTTTATCAATAATCACCAAATACTAGATACTTTTCTTGGCCATTTCTATCTATCGATGGAACGATTCATATTCACCATTTAATAGACAGAATAATAGAATAAGTTTTTCACAAATTTACATTAGCTTATTTATGAGCATTTAAAAGATATAAAAGTTGGCCAGTTTTTTAGGTAGAAAATAGCTAATAAGAGGCTTGATATTATGACGAGGAGTGAGAGAGACAGAATCAAACGGAAAAATCATTGTTTTCATTTGTATCCCCTGAAACCGTACGAGAAACGAATTCAATACCAATAATTCGTGTTTACGTTTTGGTTAGCTATCTTTTTTTAATACTTGGTTTTAAATACATGATCAGATTACAGAGAAAATTTAGTAAAAACATTTTGAGGTTACCTTATCTCTATTAAATAGAGAGTACGATCGGAAAAATCGTTTCATCACTACCCAGAAATTAGCTATTTTTACTAGCTATTTATTATTTTCCTGTCTATTTTCGATAGAGACATTTCTACCAGGAAAGATAATGATTAAAAATTTTCTTTTTTTTTTAATAATTTTATATTGGTTGTATATTTAGCACTTCTTTTTCTTCGGTTTTTAATAGTCTATAACTTCCTGGTAAATCAGTATGTTTTAACAAAACAAAGCATTTATCAAAGCTTTCTCTGGCAACTTTTTTATACTTTTACAACTATTTTTGTTACTTAAATGTTCACGGAATCGTAAAAGGGAAGGACATGAGTTTTCTCAAAAATAGTTTATTTTTGGCACTAAAAAGGTTAGATTGCAGAATAAAGGGCCCATTCAGAAAAATCATAAGACACGGGTCTCAGTATTTGTCATAAAAAAGTGTTTCCTAAAGTTTTAACAAAAGCCAGAACTTGTATTTAGGTGTGCCCCTTGTAAGTCGACGTTATATTAAAAATATAATTTTTACACACTTAATATATGAAACAAATCATGCCTATAACTCAAAATAGTTCAATGCTTAATAAGTTCTCAACGATTCGAAGAAAGTCTTTTGCCTTACTGTAATTACTTATCACATGGCTACTTACCAAATTGCAGAGACTTTTCACCGATTCGCTTCTCTGTACTATGCATTCTATTTATAAGCAAAAATACCAACGGAGTTTTGCGTCGGAACGTTTCTAACATTGCCAAATAGCCTGCTATGTAATAAAACGTTTTGTTATGGCTTGAAGCTGCAAGTAGAGTGTTACGGAAGTCATAATTAACACTCCCTCCTTCTCTCACCCTCTCTCTTCCTCTCTTTCTTTCCCCTTCTACGCGATGCCTTCGCTTTTTATTTTGTTCTTCTCGTGCTTGCTCTCGTGCAGTCTCTCAAAGACGGTTTCGTCACAGACGACAAAGTTATAATCTCTCTCATTTCCTCGACACGTGCATGTCGTCATCTCTTTTGCGATCATGTGCAGTGATAAGTTACGGCAGAGTGTGCATAAATTTTTTTAAAGAAACAAAAAAGAAAAGAAAGGAAATGCACGAGCTTGAACATATGCGCATGAGTATATATCGTCGCGCAAATTATTATTAACGCTCGACGTGCCGGCGAATTTATCGTCGTTATTTACCCTCTTTTTCTTGTTCACCATGCAGCTTCCTCCGTGAAAATACATTAAAAAGTATTTTACTCAGCACAGAGCGAGCGAGGATTTATGGAGACACCGAGAGAAGAATTTTGAAATTACTTAGCAGGTAAGGCTTCTGCGTGGATTATACGCATTATGTAAATGTGAATGTATAATGCGAGCTCATTGATGCAGAAATAAAGTGCATGCACGCACAAAAAACTAGTGGAGGCGCGCGAACACTAAGGAGTATGCTTTTCCTATGTTGTAAAGGTGTACACCTAAACTTACTTACAAAATGACATATAAGCGTTCGGAACAATTGCAGCACTATACTTGTAAATTTTTTCAATTGATGTAATTGATCGTTAGATGAGCCAAAACTCTTACAGTTAGTCGTTGTGCCTTTTTTTAATCGAAATAATGAGCTACATTATAGTCAGCCTGCGCTTTTGGAAAGGAAATTTGATAACACTCGTAAGAGAAATATACTTCTAAAATTAAACTATATCATTAGAATTCACTGAGCCGGCCATTTACCTTTTCTGTATTAATATAGTATCATGAAGCACGTTTGTATTAGTAAAAGACAATCAATGGTTTACTATACAAAGTTTATTCATTATTAAACAAAAAAAATAAATGATAAAACATCACTTACGAGATAATATGTTCAAAAATTCGGGAGGTCAAACCAGCTGGTTTTGAATCCAACGCGAATGGTTCATCAGATTTTCCAAACATTTGCTCAGCCTACACCGGGCGTAGAAGGTAGTGTCCACACAAGTACTCCGCAAAATTCCACGAAGCAGCTGAGGTTGAGCCAGTAGTGTCTAAACAGACCACAAACATTCAAATTATTGTATTTTATATTGAAATATATCATTGTTACTTATCATTTTAGGTAATAACAATTTTCAGCTAAATTTTTGTTTACTAATAAGAATGTTCCTTCGTGGAGTATGAAATGATAATTCATATTATTATTTGCAATATTAGCGGTTCAAACTGCCTACTTTGAGCATATATTTCAAATAGGATAATAGACTCGAGTAGACCCTGGTCAAACTTTCCATGAATGATCTTTGCACTAAATACGAAAAGTTGTAACAAGACAAATCCATAACTCTGGTTTAGGCATGGATATTGGTAAATTAAAAGTATCGTAAAAATTTCAGACAGCTCCTAATAACCTTATACAATCTAACCACATTGATGCCGATAAAGGCATCGTCAAAAATAGCATGTCAATTGTGAGAAGCATATAAATCGAAAGGAACATATGAATCAAGAGGAGAATGTAACTCAAATGGCTGCATGTGTGTGTGTACTCAATAAAAATTTAAGTTTCAGTCATAAAAATCTACTATAATACCCCCTTACAATTGAATCAACATTTTGTTATATTATGTCTGAAATTGAATTTGATATAATTGAATATTTTTTAAAAACATAAATTTGTCTACAAACGAAGTTGCAAACTTCGTATAAAATAAAATAAAATCGAATAGACAAAGCAACAGAAAAAAGAAAAGTATGATGATTCAAGTATTAATCTTAAATTCATCAAAATATATTTACATAAAGCATGATATTTTAGTGAACTTGTAATTATTCTTTTTTAAATAAATAGAGATTCATGTAGAAATTCAGCAAAACATGTTTTATAGTCAGGTAGCATTAGAAAATTAAATAATAAATTTTTCATAGATTTAATCATTAATTTTACCATACACTTAAACATTCTGCAATAAAATGCTTATTTTCTCATGAACCTTGCAGAGGTACTAGTGCAGCCATCTGTTGTGTATTTGGCAAACTTACTTATAATTCAATACGTTGGTAAGAAAAAATCTATAATGCAGATAATTTTAGTATACTATTTTTCAATACATTACAAATAATAAAACATGATGCTTAGTAAAAATATGAAACAGTCTTTACCAATTATAAACAATTTTGAATAAACATAAAAAATCTTGTATTTTATTCTGAATTTGTAATAGATTATATGAGTTTCATTATATCTCTTTGTTCTTTCTCTTTCTTTTATTTTTATTGAAATTTTTCTTTTCAATACATTATAATACCTATGAAACATACAGATAGATAGCAAAAAAATGAAAATTATTTGATGTTACGGTATGATTATCAAAAATTATAAAAAAAAAACTGTATATTGTACAAATGATTCTAATATGATGAATAAAGAGAATAAAAAAAGATAAATAAAATGCGTTGCTGAGAGAGTCAGATTTGGTTATTGATTGAGTTATGTTACTGATTTACGATGACAAAAAAAAACATGATGCTGATTAGAATAAAATTATTTATCAAAAGCACGTTTCTTAGTTTTGTTATTTCTTCTACAGTATTTCGGTTTTGTATACGGAACAATTATAATAAATCTCTGCCTGTTTTGTACTACTTAAGAAACTTGTGTAGTTATTTACATTTATTTAGGGGAAAAATAGTCGACGTTGATATAAATTTGTTTAAAATATCATATATTAAAACAATATATTAAGTTTGAGAAAGTTAAGCAATGAACTGGATGCAGTTTCTCTTGGATTTTAGAAAAATTAACACTTTAGTTTAAAACTTTATTGAAAAAATGAATTTTATTATAAAAAATGATTACATGAAGTTAAAGTACTTGAAAAACTTATATTTTTTTCATATGAAAATATGAATATGCTGGACAAAAATTTAAGAATTTACACTTTAACACGATTTTCACATAAAATTTTCAATAAAGAAAATCTTTTGGGTTTCTCACTAAAATCACCTCTTTTTAAACAGTTTTTCAAATTCGAGATTTAATAATACATATAGATTGTGTATACAAGTCACCATATACATACGCATTTTCCAAATAATAATACATACTCTATCTGCTTGAGGTAACAAATTCATTAAAATTACGATCTCAACAATTTTTACCGTTGCAAAGCTTTCTCTTTAAGAATGCACAGTTATATTCTGAGATAAATCCAGATTTTTAGTTGCATATTGTGCCTCCTGTAATTGAACTAAACCTTAAATAGTTAATTTGAAAATGTTAGAATTATTTTGAAAATCGTTAAAACTAACATCTTTTTGAATAGAGATTTTAGTAAACTAAGAATTTAAACAAATTAATTAATTTTTAATTCGGTTCACACAACTTGGTAAAGATATTAATGTAATTCAGACGTATGTATAGAGAACTCTTCATGCCGGAAAGATTTGAAGAGTATAGCTGAATGCTTGTGTTGTAAGTTGCGATTTGACGAACATTTGGAGTCTGAACTGCATAAAATATAGCCTACAGACTCACCCCATTGCTATATTTAATATCTTAATCGGTGATCGTATCGCATTACTGTGGTGGCACATTAACTTTGCGATATGTGGTGAATGGCTTTAGTGTCCTATAAATCAAGATTAGTCACTCGGCACTTACCATTAACATTTGCCATTATAGCTATTAACATTAATTATGGGTCGAAGCTTCTAAGCAATAAACCACTATGATAGCTTCGTATCTTGCTCTCTGACAGCAGGTTAGGAAAATACAATAGGAAAAGAGAGGTAGGAAGTGAGAGAGAAACCAAGCGAAAGAAAGGCAATAATCTTTACAAATGAAATTTTATTTTTGATAATTTATGTTTTTTTCCAATTTTACCATTTTTACTCTTTGCATTTTCTAAATTTCTTAAACGTTTTTAAAAATTAATCTAATTTTGTTTATTCAACGCAGACAAACGCACTACGTACACACTCAGCGCTATGATTAATAAATTTTATTTCATATTAATTCTAATGAAAATGTTTGGCTTATTTGTTGCCATTTTGTTGATAATTTGATTTGACTCAGAATTAAACAAGTTCATGCTGGGAAAATCAACAGAATAGGAATCTAAGTTTAACGCTCATTATTTCTAAGAAAATCAGAAATTAATTCTGGAAAGTGCATATCTTACTAATTTTGAAGTCGCTTTTTAAATAGCACTAAATACAAGACAGCTTGGGATGTCTGCATAGTTTTAAATTATTTAAAAAATGTAGATGTTAATATTTTAGAAAATCTTACCTATGAAACAGTTGAGTTACTAGTCTTAAGTACTACGAATGGGCACAAAATTTAACTAAGATTAATTTTAATAATATAAGACAAATGAACTGGAAATAAAAATACCAGATATCTCAAAATCTTCAAGTCCAAGTCTTTATCAGGCTTCTTTAATCTGTGACGGGAAGCACGTCGAAAGACAATCCAAATACGTTGCTTTTCTTGCCACCTAAGGCAAGTAGTAAGGTAATTTACTACTAGATGGCAACATCACAACTCACTAGTAGAATGTAATTCCACTATATATATCTGTCGTCAAACCACCCGACGCAGGATTTGGTTCCAAGCAGGATTGATTTTTATTTTTGTTATTCTTTCCAAGCAGGATTTATAGTTTTTATAAGAGTATCTCTGGTATTATTAAAAATTTTGAATTTTTTAACAGACTGTGGAGTGGAAGCTACTATAAAGCTGGACGTTTTAGATACACGAACAGTGGTGGGACCGCGATGTATTTTATTAGTTTTTAGAACAGAAGTGGAATTTAATGCACTTGTGTTGGTAATTTTGGATAACATGACAGGAAGGGTACACTCGGTCGTCAATTTCATAGGATCTTTAACTATATTGGGAATTTATCATGGAAACATTGAGGAAGTTCATTACGCACAACCTCAAGCAATAATTTTTCGTGATTAGTGATGCCAGTACAGATCTTAATTATTGTTGACTTACAAACATCACTAACAGAAATTTGTTTAGCAATAATGTCATAAGCATTCACGAGAGAATTAAATGCCGTTTGATATGTGAGAAAAAATTCTTGGAACATTTGTTTGTTAGCTGCAGTATCTTTTGATTGCAAAATATATTTTTTAAATTCTGTATTAATTTACATCTCCACTCCCGAATTTCAGCGGCTGATGTAGGCAATGTCGAATCAATACACTTAGAGAAGTGTTGTAGGAAAATTTATTATAAGCATAAAAAAATTTACTATATTTTGCAACAGAAAGACATAGTTTAACTGTATTAATTTTTGCTATCCAACATAAAATATTGCTATCAATTAACATTTATTTGTCATGACGTAAGTAAAAAGCATTAATTGATCTTAAATAAAAATGAAATTAATTTCTATATATTAGATATTTTAACGGACATTACCGGAATGATCCCTTCTAATGATTTAGACCAATTTGTGTTTAGGAAGCTTCCAGTTGATAGACTTTTTGAATAGTTGGCCAGTTGAAAAGTATACGCTGATAATATAGTTATAAGGTTTTTCTCATGGGACAGCCCGGATTTAAATAATCTAACTATAAATTTAGTCAGTTTATTGATTTTTTCAGGTATTTTTCAGTGTATGAACATATCAGGATATACACAAATTTTCTTTAGTAAAAAATCTGTTTTATTTTTTATTATTTCAAAGAGTACAGTAGTAAAATACTTCGCTAATGTCAATTTTTCGTACAATATTTTCATACAATAATTATTGTTCATTATTTTAAACTTAAAAGTATGGAATTTTTTAATTTTAACACAATCATAATCTATATACTTATAATATAATACATATATATATATATATATATATATATATATACACACACACACACACAATATGATCCGTATCACTATGATTAAAAGACAAACTTTAA
>JAYJLV010060497.1:0-17614 GCA_036873485.1 Torymus texanus
AACCAGCGTGTAAATATGTGTTTTGAATGTGTCAATTGACTAGTCAAGTATCACGACTCATCTCGTTTCTCCCGATCATATATATAAATTTAAACATTAATCCCGTTTTTCTTGAAAACTCGAAAAGTGGATTAATTTGGTTATTCAGGGAAGCCACAGATATGTATACAGATATTATTAAGCTTTAAAATTATAAAGTAACATAATATCATGAATTTATTGTTACATTAAATCAGAAAAATTAGGTTCATGCGTAATTCGACAGTTTCACGCAAATTTCGACACTTTTACACAAATTTCATAACAGATGATCCCGATGCATTTGTCACAACGACATTCCCATGCGGCACACTTAAACGTGAAAAGCTGCATCACGTGCATTGTGTAGACGTCATAACACACGTGTATGCGCACGACTCTAAAAGAGAACAAACCGCCCCTGCACGTAGGTCTCGTGAATTATGAATCTCTCGTGTGTCAAAATTATAATGTATACAAAGTACCTACCCACAGAAACACACATACACATACCTACGTTTACGACCCATTTATAAAATTTACATACATTGTCAACCTTCGTAGACGTAAACACCGTCGCCACGTGGAAGCTCGCACGACGATAACAACACGTAGAAGGACTCTATTGGTTAGTTCCGGAGGTTTGCCCTCTCGCGGCCTTTTCGTTCGCGCATCTGATGCTCATGTCTGTCTAGAAAACGTTGTTTGTGCCTGCGAATGCGCAGTTTTACAACATTCATTCACCATTCACCAAGAAAACGCGTAAAATTAGCTTGTGCGCGGTCTGCTGTTGACAAGAGCATTGCGTCGTCACCGATTGGGTTCGACGAGTTTCCTGCTATACTTCTGATGCGCACGCTTGCGTGTCCCCCTTCGTAAAAGCGCGCATATTATGTGTTGCTAAAGTGGTGGTCGTGTCGTGCTATATTAGGTATCCGAGAGTGTGTATGTACGAGTTTTATGCGACGAGCGCGAAAACAATTATGAAGTAAATGAGGTTTGGTGTAATTGCGGTGGGAGTAGATTATTATGTAGATGAGCTTGATAATTTAGATAAACAAAGCTTGCAATGCTGAAATTATTGGAGTGTGTAAAAAATTGTGAAGAAAGAGTTGCACATTTTTAATAGTAATTGTGAGGTAGACACATACTTGAATGAAAATTACAACAATTTATATTGTAAAAATTGATATTACGTTTTGTTGTTTTTACTATATAAATAGGAATTTCAAGTATAAATTTGTAGAAATCATTTTGAAAATAAATTTTTCCATAGTGTACAGATATAGATTTTAGGTAAAAAATAGGAGAATTCTTTTGATAGTACAATCTTTTGTAATGATTGTTAAGATATGAGTTTCCCATTAAAATTAACAATGTAAATTTAATATCAATGATCTTCCCTCATGCTTATCGCGCTCATCATTTTCCTCCATATTTTCTTTTATATATGACATAATAATAACCACCTTTCTCAAACATATAAGGCTCACCTCATTTGCAACGCAGCTCATATACAATTCCAAACCGCTATCAGTCGACGAAATTTGTGTCACGTAACAAAGAAAGCACGTCAATGCGCTGCGATATTCCCTAAAAATTGGCACAATCAGTCCACCGCACACGTTTTACCCCGAAAAAGAAGCGTGACAATACGAGGATGTCGATATATGCCGAATCTTGCGCGTGGATCTGCGATCTAACGGCACGTGCCGTGCCACCGAAGAAACATTCTTCGGCGCGTTTCCTCGTCGTTGAGAGGCGCCACTTTTTACGCAGTCTTTGTATATGGTTTAGAGTGAAAGACTATATCCATGGGTGGTCTTAACTTCCGCTTTGTAATTCTAATCGGTAGGTCTGCCGAGTATGTTTTCGTTTCAGGTGTCACAACACTGACGAATTTGTCACTTGTCGCTTAGAAATCTTGAGGTCGTTTGTTATTTTTGAAAGGCTGCGGAATATATTTGTAAGATGTATTGTAGAAATTTTGGAGAGTAAATGTTAAGTCACTTTGCATCAGATTTTATTGAAGGATTCATTTTAGTAGTTTATAAACGTAGAATATTATTTTCACGTAAGCTTTTCATATCGAGAGTAAACTAGGGAAAAATTTCAATGCTAAAACTATTTTTTTTCCATAGGTTTATATATGAAAATTTACAAGGCATTTATCTCTTGTTATCGTCATAATAGTACTTCCCTTCAATGGAAAAATTCTATTATCGGAAAGATAAATCTTGTTATATTTTCGTGGTGTGTGTACCTATGATGCGAAAATATACTGCTATGTTATTACGCGAAGAAGTTGCTAAAAGAACGTTGCAAATTTTTTTTTGACATCAACAGATAAGCAGATGAATATCAATCATAATTATTTGCGAAATAAATAATGCATTTAATGGTAACTCAAGGAAAGTTGTTACAGCATATATTGGAATGCATCGATCAGATTGCAATTTTTAATCGATAGCAAAATAATGATACCATAAATCACTGATGCAGGAATCTCAAAAGTATTTTTGCCATCGTAACGAAAGAAACTTTGCCACGTGCCAATCAGTGACGATACCGCGCGCTTCTATCGACTCGTCAATTTCGCATAACTTTTAGCCAACTATGAAATTTCTTCTGTTTTGTTATATCCGCTCAACGAAATAACTTACGGTCTACGTTAACCAGCTCATGGCAAAATCTCGATCGGGTTGTCTTAATAAACTTCAATCTCGTAGCAAAACAGTCACCACTGCATGCGTTTAGACTAACAAAAAATACAAAATTTTATATAGATTTCCGTGACGCGTGACTTTTGGAATCTGTAATCTCACAGTATGTGTATATTATTATTCGAGGCGCCAGCAAGTGTAGTTTCTTTCCTCGGTGAGCTTGCGCTTCTCACTTTGCAAATGTTTGCGATAAACATTGGGCAAGGCTCTCGTGCGCGTGTGCGTCTGCGAGGAAGTCAAACAACAATCCGCAAAGCTCATTCGCGCTATATGTACGGCGTTTATATGTTTGAACACCAACGCAATGGCAATGATTTATATTGATATTTATTGATACACGCGTGAGTGGATATATATGATGTTTTTCGGAAGATGGAATATTTCCATAAAACGTTGATGAGGGCGGGTATTATAGGTATGTTTGTTATTGGGTTTTCCGGATTATTGGTGTAGTATATTAAGGTTGTTATGTTTAAGATGGATGTGGGTTGCTGATGATGGTATTTCCCCAGCGTTTAGTTTTCGTTGATCTGTATATATGAGCCGATTTTGATTCAAGGATTACAAACAATCGTTTAATGCGATTTTGCATAACAAATAGGGAAATATATGTGGATTTTTATAAAGATCGATGACGAGCATATTACGTATTTTTGGATTTCTCCTGGATAATTCCGTATTACACTGGAGGAAGGTATAAAAGATGTCACAAGATGTTTGTATAAAATCAATATATTGTTTTCACCGTTTACAGAAACAAACAGTCGCGCGTTACGACGTTACACTGCAAGTCATTCGATGAAACTAGTAAAATAACGCAAAAAAAGTGTCTAGATGAGTTGCTATACTTGCATATAAGAAATATATATTGAACTACTTGAAGTGGTAAACTATGCGAATAGGTAAACAATCTCTTAACGAGAGTTTATCTGAATAACGCGTATGTAATTATTCTCATACAAGGTAGAATATAGAACTGTATAATAATTTTCATAAAATTTTTAATAATTATACCCATTTACAATCAAGAATTCAATTTTATTAAACGACGGCTACGGTATTGGCATACAAATGACTTTCAATGAATTTTCCACTTACTTATCGTGTACCAGCATCGACATTTTCTTAAATATCATTACAGCCTGATTACATACTTATACCTCCCAAGTGCAACTTTCCCGACACGTTGACCTTCGTGTTTCACTGAACTCGTTTTTACTACTTACCGAACCAGCGTGTATATAGTACCTCCCGTCCGGTTCCATCTCTCTCTCTCTTTCTCTCTCGAGTGAACACGCGGACCTCGTGAATTACGATTCATTATATACAAAAACTTCACATCCGTAACTATTTTAACCTGTACCTTTTGCGTGGATAAATAAATAACGTATTGCAGTCGAAATTCGAACTACATTCAACCTGTGACATCGTGTAAACCATATACATGATTAACGCGTCGGAGAGTATGTAAATCTTTTTTTTTCCCCTCCATTCAACGATGTATCACAGAAGGAGTCTGCGAGAAAGCGTGAGTCTTGTATAATATAATTTCATTGCTTTCGGGCAAAGGAAATGACTAATTTTAATAGCTCGTCGCGTAGTCGTCAGACTGGATGTTTTAGCCTTGGATTACGAACTCTTTTTTTTTTTATTCTTCTTCTTCTCGTCGTCGGCTAATGGAAATCGCAACGTGAATTGAGCATCAATTGGTTTTAGATGTGATCTCAAGCCTGATGAACCCCGTGGGCGAAGTTGAGCGAACATTTATAGTCGTGTTCTCCCGATAACAACGTATATGCAATTTTTGTAGCTTGTATATACATTAAGGTAACAAGTGTTATCCCACTTTCAATTTCTTTCGTTTAAAAGAGAAGAGAAACGAGAACAACCCTCGTCACTAATCTTTCACAAACTACAATACAATTCACGCGAGTGCCATCGTTCGTCGTCGTTCATGTATAAACAGAGAAAGAGAGGGAACGAAGGCCTCTTGACCTCGCTCGCATACTCAGTTGACGCACTTTGTCGGACGATCGAAGCGCGATCGCAATAGACTTGACTGCGACCCGACGTGCCACGGCTGTTTTGACTCTTCTATATTATACCTACACTTAGCTGCTTTCCATTGACCGAAACGTAGATGATAGTTTCAGAGATGACCAGACAAGCTTAACGGAACAGGTTCGGTTGAAGAGAAATTAACGGGGTGGGCGTCTATGCTCATGGTATGGTTGTTTTGGGATTTCTTTTTAATTTTGAGGTTGGTTTCGAGGTACTTTTTTTTAAGTATGTATAATATTATTTCAGGTAGACAGGTCGAACGAAAAGATGTAAAATGCAGTGTTATTGATGAATAGCAATAGCTGCTACCGTAAGACGGATCTGTTTTAAGAAATTTCATCGCTTTTTTTGTTTGAGGAACAGTTCATTTGCATTTTTAATTTTACATTTCTGCTTGTTAGTGAAAAATATGATTAATTTTTTGTTGATTTATAAATTAGCTTGTCTACAGGCATGCAAATTGAATTAAAATTTTGATGCAATTATTCCTTCCATATTCAATTATATTATTTCATTTAATTGTCACATCTGGCGAAGTTAATCAAAGTTAGTCAAAATTAACAAACACGATCGGCTCACCCTAAAATTATAGATTTATTATTTAGCTCAAAGAATTCTGTCGAGCATCCGAAAAATATTGCTCCATAAAATTGAATTCAGGCTAGTGACGCACGTAGCGCGCGTTCGATGTACATAATTTTATCTCGATCGCGCGCGCGCGCTGTACTTTTCTACTCCTTATATACTCGATCCCCTCCGTGCGTTCGCACATTGCGAAATGAGATTTACGAGTCATAAATTAATCTTCTTTCCTTCATCTTACCGCATTACACAAATGACACCCGATCTCGTCACGTTTTTTTTTCTGCTCGCACGCGTAAGTATACCCGATCGTGTTACTTTCGTATACTCACGTTACGAGTCCATAGCGCCTCAAATATGAGCCGATTTGTAATCAGCGTGTCCTTTTGCGTATTGATTTTCTATTCTTTATTTTATAATATATATTTTCTGACGTAAAGGGTAGCGCAGTATCGAATTCAGTGGAATATATAGTACAGTAGAGTTTTATTTTTCTGCAAATGCTTCTATATGGACCGATCTTTACAATATTTGAGTTTTGTGTAACTTCAAAATTTGAGTTTCTAACAATACTTTCAAATGTTCTTGAATCAGTACATGATTCTACCAGAGTTTAAATGTTCATATAATTAAAAAAAATACGGGCATTTAATTAATATGTGGTTTCAGCATTCGTTTCTAATATAAAATAGGTAAAAGTCACAAATTAGGGTTATTTTGTCATAGTATCGTATTGTTTTAATTGATGAAAAAGACGTAGTATCTTCGCTAAAATTTTACAGTTACATATAGATGCTAGAGATTTTAATTTAATCTGGGGAAAAATGATGTGCCACTGTAAATTATCGCCATATAAAAACTATGCGATTAAGTTATATAAATTACACACAAAATCTAAAAAATTTAATATTATATATTGGAACCAATTTTTCATGAAGACTGTTCCCTAACCTCATGATAATTAAATGATCTTGTTATTTCTGTCAGTATGAATATACTTAAGCTCTGTTAGATTAATGAATCCATTTAGAAACTTTTGTAATATAGCTATATCAAATACTCACAGATTTCAAATTCACACGAGAGCCAACGATATTGAAGGTTTAGTCACATACGTATACAAGTAACATACGTACAGTCGTCCCATGTTACAAAATAAAAAAAAATAATTAACTTTAGTCATTCGATCCAAAGAGACACATAATAATGCGAGAATCTCAGCTCATTCAATCACTACATCGTCATCATCATTAACACAAAGTAACATGTCAATCAACCCACTCAAACCTCATTCGTCTGATCACCAGAATCGCCATGAAAAACACACCCTCATCACTACATCCCATCAAACACGTACCAAATTCCTGTCGTCTCTCCTCCTCCGCAAACCACTTTACTGTACAAAAACATCAGCGAGTTTCTTCCGTGGGTCGCTTGGTACCCTGGCAATAAAGGAACTCTCCTTTCAGGTCCCTCCGTTGTCCTCCTCTTCCTTTTCCTTCTCTTCTCTTCTCTTTTTCCCTCTCCCATGTGCGTTCCGAATCGATGAATAATGCAAATGCCGCGCGCGTGTGCACGCACACGTGGGCTCGACTACCCGAGCGCTGATGCGCATATATGCGCGAATGCGGACGAAGCAACCGCGGTATATCGAATATTTAAGATGGCGTGGAATCCCGAGAAGCCGAAGCAAATTGCACAGCTATGTATATTGTTAAGGAATAGTGGAAAATTCACAGATGTATATAGAATTTGTATTTGATATTAAATATTATAAATATAATGGGTAATGTATCATTGTATTCGATGAAGTTCACTGGTCATCGGATTTTCGGAGTAATTATATTGAAGAGTATTTAATAGCTTGCTGGAACAACTTCATCATCTATACCGCAATCAAGATATATCTCTACATTTACTTTTTGGGTTAGATCTTATACCTATACACGCGTGCGCGTGGGTCAGGGCGTCTGAAAAAATTCCAGGATATTAATCGATTCTGAAAGGCATTAAAGTTGGCCGATTTTTCACTCGACACCGTCTGGTAACGGTCTCCGATAAAATTAATCGACTACATTTTTCGATGATTAAGTGGCGCGCTTTACATATATACTCGCGATTAGAATGAATATATATATATAGCGAGTTGGTTCCGGTATATAATCGTATCAATGCCGCACATTGCGTCGCTATATGCAAAGTGTATACCTTGAATATCTGCGACGTTCCTTGAAACAGAAGAGAAAAGAGATAAGAAAAGGAAGATTAAGAGAATGGCAATGATTCCACCTTCGCTTTGCACATTTTTGCGAGGATTAGCCAGCTAAGTGTACATTGGCTCGTTGGGCTTTTGTTTCGTGAGGGAATTGGCAATTTGCAACGCGAATACGCTGAGTATCTGCCTTTCGAATTCGCGATCACGTGGAATGCATCCTGAAGAGCTGTATATACTCGTGTGGTCTGTAGTAAGTGTATATATACGTATACTGTTGACGAAGTTTACCGTTATCGTACTGGGTTCGTCTGCTGTTGTGATTTTTTATGGTGTTGTTGTCGTCCCTGTAATAAGAATCAGTTTTCGAATTTAAGGGGAAATTTTTGGAGTTCGAGAATAGTAAACGAAATACGGTTTTTTTTTAGTAGAGAATTATGGATATCTATTGGTTATTGAAAATCATCGTGATTATTAAAAATAGATTTTTTCTTTTTTCTTTATGTATGCATGGCTGGTTTGTTTCGTCTGTTACCACTCGAAGCAACAGTGTGAGTATAATGACTTGCTATTCGCTTTATCAGTTCTATGTTTGATTTGTATCTAAAAAATTTTGTTCACAAAAGATTGTTTTATCAAAAAATTTCAGCAATATTAGTCAACCGAAACGAGTAAAATTGTTTGAATTGAAATGATCAGTAAAAAATATAATTTATTTTTATTGGCATGATTCGTCATAAGTTTCACGAAATTATGAAATTTATAATAAAAAAGCTGAATGAGTAAACTTTTTCAAAAATTGACGTCACAACTTTATGATGGGAAATATCAAACCTCTTTTCATTATAAAAAAATTGGCAAATACGTAAGTAATAACCTGTGATGATACATCTTGTGAGCAGAATTCTTTTACTCCCAATTATTCCCTTGCCACCGCAACACATAGTAATTATCTCCGTCGGAAATCATTAATTGATAATTAAGGGTTACACTATAAAAAAAAATTGTAACCCAAAGAAAACCAGGAAAGTCCCGCACGTGTCGTTTCACCAAAATCTTTCTACATTCAAAACATTAAAATATACGTTGTTTTGCAAAAAAAAGTATGGCAATATTTAAATAACAAATACACCAGCGAACGTTTTATCACAAAAAATAGGGAAAAAGGAAAGAAAAAAAAATAGATAGATTCGGATCAGTCTACGTCAGAGCTCAAGTGCTTTCACTTCCGTTGAAAACTACACAAACAACTTCTCGTATAAGAAAATGCAAAGGTGCTCGCGTACGTGTATATATATATATGTATAACTTATATGCTGTGCTACGACGAGCGCGTACACCACCTGCCGCATCAAATGCTAATCCCTCGAGTGCACGTGATTACGACAAGAGGAAACTATCTATATATACATATATACTATGCGTACGATGATGCTCCTATTATGTGCGTGAACGCTAACCAGAAGCGCATGCATCTCCATGCGTTTGCGTTTATACACACGCGGGACAACAGGATTATCGTATCCTCGATGTTACTGTAAAGGAAAGATTGGTTGCGAATGGCGCCTGTAGATTCCATTTGTTGGGTTGTCTTATGGGAGTGATGGTAAGAAAGTGAGAGTGATTTTGAATTTATATGTTTTTTTTATGTAATTTGTGGATGCGGTTTTGAAAGTGGATTGTTAGAGAATGTTATTTTGTTCATTTTTTATTAAGATTGAAAATTATATAATGAATAAGGTAAATTGAATTATATATTACTGAAAAAAGTCATAATTTTGGTGCAAATGCAGATTAAACATATATAGATATGGTTTATTTTATTTAATAAAATATTGTACTTTAAAATTTATAATATTTTGCTTATATGTTCCTTGTTACTAGTCTCCGTTTAGTAGAATGACAGAAAAAGTGAGAACAAAAGAACTCGACACGTGTCGAAAAATTCGTTTGCTTCGTTTTGGACTACTTCTTTAATTTTTAGGCTATTCTAAAATCATAATTCAGGTTTCACTAAATATGCGCGAATCAGTTTAACTACTTTTCTTCGGGATGTCAGTATTACAAACTTCTTAATAAAGGTTTAGTGACTTCTTTTACCACTAGAAATAGCATTATGTTGGACTAGATAAAATTTTTCTTATATAATCACATATGATTTATAGAACAGCATAAATGTCATAGATGAAATTTTTTTCTTACCTATATATTTGACAGTTTGCAAAAGAAAGACATTAGTGAAATATTTTTTTCTATAAAATAGAAAAGGTAAAATTATAACAGTAAACTTTTTCCATTTATTTATTTCCTTTATCCTCCGAATGACATTTAGTATCTTTTAGCGCACTCAATTGACGATAAAATTAAATTACAAACCAACATTTTTTAATTAATATAAGGCGGTATTTATGAAATTTATAGCAATAAAAAAAACTGTAAATGATAAGATACAAATTTTAATGGAAAAAAAATTAAAATTTTGGTCATGATAAACTCTGATTCATATATTTGCACTTCTATATGTTGCGTCAATCTTCCAAAAAGATATATACTAAATAACTTAAGTACTCATCTAAACGACAAAATATCTGATACACTCAAAAGAATAACCCCATCAAAATCATCTCCGCAGGCACTTGTTCCATCATGTAGTCCAAAATAACACCCTCAGTCTATATTATTTCCCTACTACCATAAATCTCAGGACAATCCTATACAATCAAACCAATCAATCAAGCATGTACATCGCACACTATACGCAAGTTCCCATTAAAACCACCTACCGCATAAATTGCACTCCTCCATACAGCACTCAGATCAACGCATGAGTGTACCAGAACACATACACATCACGTTGTAATTTTCATCATCCGCACGTATAGCTCTAATTGAACCACAGCATTCCTCAACCCCGTATACCTGCACATATAATCCCGCACAGCTTCTCGTCATCAAAGGCAGTTCTCGCCGTCTCGCTTGATCGAGAAACGAACGAACGATAGCGACTACTACTTTTCTCACATATATTGGTCACCCCACGCTGATCTCGTTATATTATACACACATGCTCGTAATCCGTATACGCAGTGGATTCGAATTTCGATAAAAGTTGTATATATATGTGTGTGAGAGTTGCTGCCGGTCTGGGTGTATATAGCACGAAGTAGTGACGTCAATGCGTGTATAAATTTAGCGCTAAATTTATATATCGTCGATCTTAGGAGGAAACGGCATGTCGTATAGCACACAGCGTATGCGTGTATAAAGTGGAAATCGACAAAGGCGGAGATAAAGCACGATGCGTATAAGTGCGCAAAGAGATGATGGTTGTTCTTATATGTATGGTACGATATGTCAGTGAATTGAGGTAGCTGTATATATGAGTGATGAGATGAAAGGATAAGATGCGTATCTTATAGATGGTGATAGTAGTAAGGTGAGATTGAATTGCTTGCGGGCTTTTATTATATGTGCTTGTTTCTATACGTGAAGTAGCTGCCATTGTTTTGTGGTCAATGAGAATTTTGTTTGGACTTGTCGTTTATGGATGATGCGAAGATAATATGTAAACGTGTTTTGTGTAGTTTGTCAGTTTATAAACGGCTGGTGTGGGATGTTGATTGATGATAACCGATTGATGTATCGTAGAGAATCTGACCATTCTTAACAGAGACGCGTTCTTAACAGATTTTCTTGTGGGAATGAACGTAATGTGTGGAAAACATACGATTATTGCGTAGATTCATTACGTGTCATATATCGAGAATATATATAATAACTTTATGCAAAAATGACGTAATGGAAGCGTGTATTATAAGGTTAAGATTTTGTAAGTTTAGCTTTTTTTCTCATCTATTTTAGCTTTGGTGCATGATAAATTTATCTGCAAGTATATTTATATATCCAAATCGCTGTACAAAGGCGCGCGTTTCACAATTTCATTGCTTCTTTGCATGGGACGATTTCAGTTCATTCTAGTTAAATCGGATCAGCTGTTTTTACCATGTTTACAAATATACCGAGTTACGTCTGCTGATGCAAAAACCACGTAACAAATTTTAATGAATTTGACTTTAATTTAAGGAACTAGTATGAATAAATTCATTTTTATCAATCGTAACTGCGTCGTCGTTTATTCATTATTACTCTCGACCATATGTGTCAAACGAAATGTATAAAACGAAATCATCGATGACAGCCGATACTTATACTTCCTCGTTCGCTATCACTAATATACTGTATATCCTTTAATGAACTATACATAATGTTTTGAATTGACGCACGCGATTTATTATATCAGGACGCGCGCGTGATTCTAAATTAATGAGTTTTTAATATCTTTCTTCACATATACGCACGTTATATATGTTTCCGATCCCGTAAATAAACCTCGCTTGTTTTTTAAGTAGCGCAATAACAATGGCGATAAGGTTTTAGAAATATACGATCAAAAATAGCAATATTATCGTTTGGAGTCATCATACGCTCGTGACTATATACTGACTGCTATATGACGCCAACGTCATTATTGGCATTTTTACGAAAACAAAGCATTTCTATAAACTTGTTGTTATAGCGAATTGTCAATCCATAACTTCTTACTTTACGATGCGTGCATTCACAGACGAAAATATCAAGAGTTGATGGACAAAGCAGAATATCGGATGATGACTGTTTTCTTGCTGCGCCTGTGGCAAAACAACCTTATTTTTGGAACAATAGCATTTTTTATGCGAAAGATAAATGAAAATAATGAATCCTTTGGCAACAGATATATATCTGTTTTGAGCTCAGCGTCATGTGACAGAATTTACTAACACTGCAGGTCTCATAAAAATGGCGACACGGTGTTGAAATTTATCCATCAGCACTGATTAATTCCGACTTCAGTTCAAAAAATTCTACCTACATATTTTTATTATACAAATTTATTATATAATAGCCAATATTTCACACGAACTGCCAAATCAAAGAATAAAAACGAAACATCTATAAAATAAACCAAAACCATCGTAAAATAAATTAATCACTTTTTATTCCCACCACTCATCGCCCACTCAGCGCTCCAATTCTACACCACCACGAGGGTACCACATATAGTTTCGGCATCGTTTCCACAGCGAAAGTCTCCTCCGCGCACTATACGCAGACGCTAACAAGCGAGCAATCAGCGCACTTGGACCACATAATAGAATAAAACAACAGAGACACGCGGCACGCACGCTTCTGGGTATAATATATGTGTACCACCAATATATACACCCACGCAAATTTGAACTGTAACGCACACGAGCAAACAGCGACCGCAGCGTGGAAAATTTGCGTGTGTGCGGATAAAGTATGTAATGTTACTTGCGAGGTACTTGCGTGGAAGAGAGAGAGAGAGCGTCATACCAAAATCTGCCGTTGTTTGAGAGCAAAATTTCGGCTAATTCGCGAAGCATATATGTATACTGATATAGTGCGTGCGTAATGCATGCGTGTGGGTATGGAATATAACCAGAGTCGCGGTCAATGATACGGTTTTTAACATCTCATCGTGATCAGGTTCTTTTCGTTTCTCAATATTATAGTGTTTGCTTATATATCTGTTTGCTGAAATCGTTATAGAAGTCGCAGTGGTGATATAGATAGGATGAGGTTGCCCAATATTTTGAAAGCGTAATTGCTTTGTGAGAATAGCTTATTATTTGATGATTAATCAAGAGGTTTTGTTTGGTCATGATGTTTTTAGGATAGGTTAGCATTTATAGTTTCCAGATTTTTCCAAATTTTATAATGTTTTAGCGGTAACAAACTGAATTATGAAGATTTAACATACACTAAATCATTATTTTCACTCAACAGTGAAGTAATATTGAAAGATTTTTAATTGGATCCCGTCGTGAAATAATTAAATCACGAATTTCTATATCTCATAATTAAATACATTATGCACCTCATTCGCAAATAAATATTTACAAAATCATTTCACAACGTTTCGATCATTCATATGTGATAACCGTCATTTCGCAAGTATCTATCCTCGCGACTATTCTCGTAGATCAATTTATAACTGGGGTAATGTCCTGCAGTACGTCAACTCAATGCACACACACACATACTTGAAGTTCTCGTGCGACGTTCGTTGATTCATTAAGTGTAGTTCTATCCTTCTCTCTCTCTCTCTCTCTCTCGCGACTAGTCTTGTCAAGATCGTTTCAGCGCCTCAGATCCGCTGAGACAAATTGGTGACAAGTATCGGAATGCGAGCGCAGTTATATTATGGCATTTTGCGACCGAAGGAGCTGCTGTCGTTGTTGTTGTTGTTGTGTATGTGTGCGCATTGAGAGAGCGAGAAATAGAAGCGATTTACAGCTGTTTTATTGTAGTATATAGCCTTTATAAATAGAACAGTGACGATTTTATTGCAGCCGGGAATAAAGAGGCTAATTAGACCGTATAAGTTCGCTGGCGAAAAGTTCGTAAACTGGTGCGCGGAAAGGAGTTGAGTGTATAAAGACGGATGATTTTTACACGTTGTTTGAAGAAAATTTAGATTTTTTCTGTGATTTTATATGGTTTCAATATGTTCTATTAATTATTCAATATTTCTGTATTATATTTACGTTAGAGGCGATTGATTTCTTTGTTACTGTACTTAACGTATAAGCTATAACCACCGTCTATATAAACTAAAGCTTTACGGCACATTAAACAATTACTCTTTTTACGCACACGTCATTAAGTTTTATTCTTTTATCATGCGCACTTTCGGCAAAGATTTACATAATCGTAGCTCCGAGAATCCTCTAATACAGTACAATAAAACGAAAAAAGACGTACAATTAGATGTTAGCTTTTTATATAAGAACGTATATAGGTATATAAACGTATTCTAATTCATCGATATCTAAAACTACTTTTTAATCATTCCACTAACTCATGGTACACTTATACTGGAACCATTATTCTTCGGGGCAAACAATTCCCATTGTAAATTCTCATTGATCTACGTAACAATTGAAACTATAAAGAACGCAATATAATATACGCATCGCATTGTACGCGAGTAGTCTTATAGTCAGCTGCCCGCGAAATTGACCTAGCGCCATAAAAAGAGCCGCGAAAAAAAAACTGGCACAAAAACGTGACCAGAGTTAGATTGATGACTAGATTAAAACCGCAATGGCTCGGAGCAAGTCCGTTAATACGTATACATTACACTTGAATACGTCTTCGCTATATATATGTACTCCAATCATATAATTCTACTGGAATTTTTGTTAACCAAACTGTTTGTTAATTTTAAAAATTAAATACGTTATACTATGTTTATGTTACTATATTGTCGACGAAAAATATAACTATTATTATATAACATATACTTTAAATGATAAGTAAATATGTTTTCATTTCATTAATAACTCTTTATTCACTTATTATATACACAACTTATATAAATAGAAATCAACCAACTGCATATACAAACTAGAATTCTTCCATACCACTTGACAAAAACCACAAATACAAACGATATACCTCACGAGAGGACCAAAGCATACTTACGCGGCGTTATTGCACACATTATCGCGCGTTCTAAAGTTCACGTGCTCGCGCGTGCAGAGAGAAAGAGAGTCGCGTGACGCAATTCGCAATGGGTTTCTCGTCGTCGACGCGCGCGCGCGCTTCCCCTCTTGTCGCCGCGGTCATTGGTCGACGAGGAAGTGGCGCACGTGCAGCTCCGCACGCTCTTTATATATATATATATACACACACACACACACACACACACACACATACATACATCCATATAATATATAAGGGTTTCGCGCGGCATCACTGTCATCATCATCATCATCACACGCGCTGTAATAAAAAAAAAAAAGAAGACGCCAAGTGCGTCGGTCGCAGGAGCAGATGTTCCGGCTGCGACTCGACGGTTCGTTCTTTTAGAAGCGCGCGTGTCTGCCCCACATACCGGGAGGCTGTACATGTATGAAAGGTCGAGTTTCTATGTAGTGGTCTTTTGATCAAGACGTTAGATTGAACGGTGTGGGAACTTTTTGGATTTGATTAGTTTCAACGTGGTATTATATATATATATAGACATCGAGTGGATAAATATGGATGGTGGGAATAATCGTTCTGTGATTTTAAAATTGTTGTTGCAGTCGTTAATGGAATATTAAGTTACCCTATTATGTGTACCGCGTATATATAGATATATAGATCTATGAGAATGGAAGATTATACAGTTTCATTTATAAATGAAATATTATATACATCAATAGTATACGTCAATTGATAATTGATGTTATTAGTTTTAAAGTTTCGTCGTATATATATATATATACACAGAGATATGTTTGTAATCTTGTTTTGATTTGACGTTGACATATTATATTAAACGATCGGTGCTTTGCTGTTGAAGTAAATAAACTCATCGTTTTCCGGCGTTTGGCTATTTTCCAATAACAACAACTTCTTTCCGGCATCGTGGATTGGCACCAAATAAATATTACATCATATATGTTGTATACGCAATACCTTGTTAGCAATTAAAATATTTAAACATAAGCATATATTATTAAAAGTTATAGTATTATTCATCACATTCCTATCTTTGAAACCATAGATAATGATAGACGTCTAAAACATAAATAACATACAAAAAAAAAAAAAAAAAAAACAATGTTGTAATTGGCCTCTGAATGCGTAACATAACATCTATTTTTACGACCACTTAGCCTCTCGTACATACTCTTAAATCCACCTCCAAACAGAACTAACCAGGAAAAATGCTTGAAATTTTTCACATTTTTCAAAACGGTACCCGCTGTTCCCCATCAATGTATATCCATACATAGAGAGTAATAGCAGTCTAATACCTCCTTACACGCACTTCAAATATGGAAAAAGTCGTTAAACTCTCTGCGTGAGCGCGCGCGCACACGAGACGGTTAATCACCAACTCTCATGGATTGACGTCTTTAGCCATACCAAGTAAAAGAGAGAGAGAGAGAGAAAGATAGACAGACAGATATAAACTATACTGCCGCCATCACCACCAAATCGCGTTGCTCGTAAAGGAGAAAGAACGAGAGACATATCACCGATAAGACATATATGTTGGCGCCCGTTATATATGTGTTTAGGATCCTCTATACGTTTCTCTTTTTGATACAAAGAACAACTACGTAATCGTTCGTATATTTACGCATTTAGCTCGGAGGGATATGAGATAAGTTCCGGTCGATGTCTGTATATACATACGAAATATATATATATATATATATATATATAGGTGCAGATCAGACGGAAAATATCGTACGCACTGGCGCCTCGGGGCTGATGCAAATGTTGGTCAATCGCGTAAGGCAGAATATTCGTCGCGAGTGTGCGAGCGGTCAAAGAGCGCGGATGTCTATAAAGAGCGTGATAGGCTCGACGTGGTGAACGCAAGTATAGTGTGATAATTGATGATTGCGAATTGACGCGAGGATGTGTGTCTATAGCCTTTTGTGATGGGTTCGAGGTTTATGTATACATAGCGAGGTTTATTTATACAAATGCGGTGATGATAAATAGCGAAAAAGAGAGATTTGCGAAAGATGTTTTTGTAGTTAGGAAGTTTAATTTTTACCCAGAGTTGTTTTTGTATTTCTTTATGGGTTGGTCGGTATAGGTTTGATGTAGTATTTGTTGGCGGTATAGGTGGTATTTTGTTTCGAAACTGCATTGAGTATACGTGGGTTTTCAAGACAAAAGGTTTTGAGAGTATTTTTTTTTTTAATAATATGGTAATGGTGATGGCCAATAACGCGCAAGTTTTTTCGGGACGCTTATGTGGTGGTCGGTAGAGATTCACACAAACATGTTTGTGCAGCAATAAATTCATGTAATTACGTATACCTATATACAAAAAATAACTCGACTCGTAAATTTTACCATTCGTTTCTTATATGAGGCGTTTCATGTCAAATGTCCCAGCGCGGCGCGCGAGCGTCAAATCATGCTATTTCTAACTCGTGTTTAT
>JAYJLV010060508.1:0-17613 GCA_036873485.1 Torymus texanus
TTTCTAAATAAACGCTTCAATGTTAATTTATAAAATAATAAAAGTCGGCTGATTTTAGGTATCACATGGCCTTAACCGGCTCGGTGCAACTTCCCAGGGAAAGGAAAAGTATAGAGGAAGGACGCACTTGCTGGGCCAAAGAAGGCTGCAGGTGGGCCCGGATTAAGAAATTATGTCACTTTTACGTAAGATTTATAATATTTTTATAGTAAATATTTATTTTATTGTCTGAGATCTGGTGGATATGCACAAACGGTATTGCGTGTAATTTGAAATTTCAAAAATACATCTAATATTTTTACACAACGAAAAAGATAAATTCGACTTTGAGAAAGATATTATTTTTCTAGGTACTTTTCCATAATTTCGGTACTAACAGCAGATGTATTATTGGAATTTTAAATATCACGCCATATCGCCCGTCACAAGACAATAAACTAATTATTTATTATATTTAATCCGCAGTTAAATTGCAAACGATTCATGTTGCTATTTCCTCGTTTTGACTTAAATTTTCTGAAAATAACATAAGTTTTCATAGTTTCGTTGTACAAAAGTTTTTAATTTTTTGTAGAAAGAGATAAAGATCTAATGGTTTTTTTTCAAAACAATTGCAAAATCTGCTTGCAATTGCACTAATATCAAATCTTAAAAATCTCTCTTATAGTTCACAAAGCTCACAGGGATATAACATGTTTACTGTGTAATGGGGGCATCAGAATTTTCATTTCGTGAATGTGTATTCTAAAGAGGATTTTGGGATTTGTTACCTGGATAAAGGTTAAGCTATAAATTGATTTTTTATTTCATGGGCAATGTAAAGTCAATGGTTTTTTTTTTGGTACATGACTTTTATGTAATGTAGTGTATAATATATTTTATTTAAATTTAAATTTTGATTTAATTAAAGATATTTATATATAAAATTTTTACTTTTAAAATAGTGAGCATACGTGATGAGTATTTCGTTTATAATATTTGAAAAATAATACGCATATATTGATAAAGGCATATACTATAAGCTCTTTGAAATATACATTTATTGACACATTTCATTCGCACATCATTATATTGTTTTCACAGTGAATGTTTGTTTTATTCTACTTGTTTTACTCATGTCAAAAATACTTTTAATGAGATGAATTTTGCTTTAAAAATTAAATGAAAAAGGCAATTAATTAAAATATTATTCCATTCACTAAAATGTAAACATTGAAATTAAACTCATCGTTACAAGTTAAAATAGAGAACCTTAGGTACTTGAAACACATTAAAAATCAAAGTTTCGGAATCCACACAAGCAAAAATATTGCCTTTCCAAATTGAACTTATTACCAAAAGTGTGAATATCGGAAATCATTCCAAAGAATATCAACATCAATAAAAATTTTGACTTCACTTAAACCTAATACAATAATACACCGTAAATGATATTAGGCGCAGAATAACCAATTTATTTATTTGCGAATCCACTCGTAGAGCTGATTAATTACACGCAACCTGTCTACGTTTGGAGGGATGATCCTAATTCCCGACAAAACACCGTCAAGGAGATTATCGAGAGAGCCACGTCTAAGGAAGATTGGCCTCAAGTAAGTTGTCCAAATAAAGTGTATATCTACAATCTATAAAAAAACAAAAATATTCTGTATTGAATTATTTCAGTATAAAAAGATTTTTGAAATCTATACATTATACCTGGAATTACAATTGAAATTTTGCTAAACACATCGTTGGCTAGCGGGAATATGTTGTTCATTATATAACGAATGCAAATGCGCGCGTGACTGCCGACACCTAGACTCGGAATTTTCGTCGACGTCATGAATTTTTTAAAGATCGGATTGTCATTACTTAGGTGTTTTCAGTCGCTCGCATCGCCGTCGATGCTTTACCGATACTCAGCTAGAAATAAAGCCAAGTCGAGTACATATAATAATGATAATACACGAAGTCGAAAAGTTGAGACCTTGAAAAATTATCGTTCACGCCAATTTGCTGCAAAACGTCGACATTAGTTTTCTTTTGACTTACAAAGTCAAAAGAAAAGAGACATGGTGTAAAGAGACATAATCATTTTTTTCAGGTGATGATATTCCCAGAGGGCACGTGCACGAACCGCTCGTGTCTGATCACCTTCAAATCCGGGGCGTTTTACCCTGGCGTGCCGGTACAACCGGTCTGCATCAGGTACCCGAACAAACTCGACACCGTCACGTGGACCTGGGAGGGGCCTGGAGCGTAAGTTAATCCAATGTTACTTATACTGTCATTGCATTTTTCGTCGATTGCGATTGGTTTCAATATATAGAATGATTGAAATTTGATAAATTTTTTTTTTTTAAGATTCGCGGGTAATTGTATCGATTCTTTGAGGATATATTATTACCTTCAAATTAAAAAAAATTGGACGAGTTTTTAATCTTATTTTGGGCAATTTTAAACGCAATATCTTGAACATATTTTCTTATAAAGAATAATGTTATACTGAAAAGAAGTCTGGAAATACTATTTGAGCCAAGATTTTTGTAGAAAATAATTTTTATGTGCATTTAATCACGATATCATTCATAATTCTCGTAATTTATGTACCTATACGAAGAGAACTGTTATTTTTCCATTGGCTAAAAAGTCACTTTAAACCCGAATATTATCCCAGTAACATCTCACTAACCCAATTTTGTCACCACACCCGTTAATTCCCTAAAAATGACATCACTGCCCGCATAAATCTTGAATCTCACATCAACGATAACCACAAGTGTATATCTATATGCAATAGATTGAAGCTGCTGTGGCTGACTCTCACGCAACTGAACAGCAGCTGTGAGATCGAGTTTCTCCCAGTGTACAAGCCGAGCGAGGCCGAAAAGCTGGATCCTAAGCTCTACGCTAACAACGTGCGCCGCCTCATGGCCGAGTGAGTTGTTGTCTACGTTACTCTTTTTTTTTATCACCTGTGATATACGGTATTGAAATGCAGTGTAGATGTAGTGGTAAGGTTTTTCCGTGTGGTTGAGGTTTCTACTTATTTAGGTGGAAGTCGTTTGAAAAAGTTAATATAGTATATATATGTAGGAATGGGAGTGTATATTGTATTTTATTAAATGATAAATTTTATAGATTTATGATTATACTATACTTTTTATGATTTAACTTTAATTTTTAATATTTACTATATAATTACTTTGATTTTTATTTATTTATTTACTTTTATGGGCAAACAATCCTTAAGAGAACAATATAGATGTAAAATTTAAAATACATTAATTAAATAATAATTTGGTTATTGTAAATTTTTTTTAAATAGATATAGATATAAAATAACATCCTAAATACTATATATAACCTTTTTTATTGAATATACTCTTGAAAACTCCTTTAAAGTCTATTCAACTCGGAAATTTCTATTCACTTCGAGTTTTTATGACAGCACGCATAAAACGCATTATAATAAAAAAAAATTTGCTCGTCTTTTTAGAGCTCTGAAAATTCCGGTGTCGGATTACACGTACGACGATTGCCGAATAATCAGCAAGGCGCACCAGCTACACATACCGAACGCCTCCACGATAGTCGAGGCTCATAAGCTGCGCTTCAAGCTCGGGTGAGTCTATTCATCGTTATATATCTTACACTATTGAATTTTCATTTCTATGAATATACACAGCTGCGTAGATCTGGTTGTTTCGTTTTGAAAAAATAGAGCAACTTTTATCCGACTTCACTTACGAATAAAATACATTCTTCTAAAACATTGAATTATATGTTTTAACAATAAATTAACAGAAAATATTTATAATGGAAATGGGTTTGATGGCAGTCTGTTGAAAGAGAACACCGAGGAGGATTTGGTGCAAAAGAAGTGCGCCAGGTTTCCTGAGATGGTCGATTTTCACGAATTCGCTCGTCTGCTCCGACTCGACGAGAACAATACATCTGCTCAGCATCTGTTCAAAATCAACGATAAGGTATGTATAACATGAAAAACGCAAAAATTACAATCAGCAGGTATATATTGAAAGATACTAATTTTTCACTCGATTGTAGCACAATCGTGGTATGATCGACTTCGAGGAGTACATCTTCACAGTCCTAGCGATAGCTAACGCGAATACTGAGCTAGATATGGTCAAAGTCGCCTTCGAGGTATGAACAGTTTGATTTTGCATCATTTCACGTCTTCTTTGATAAGCAGGAAGTATTTATAATTTACCGTGTATGGTGTATTTTATAGGTTTGTAGTTCGAATACGAATTACACTCTCAACGCCCTGGAATTGCGAAAAGCCCTGCATCTTTCCCTCACCTTGCACGCCGACGAATCTGACAAACTTTTCCAACAACTTCAACGGGAACACAATTGTAATTTCGTGACTCACGGTATGATACTGTTTTCTGTTTGTGTTTACTTAATCTATTTATTAACGTATAATCATTGTTAGAATCAAATGAGTAAAATGAGATGAAAAAACATATCAACGGATGGTGAACGAATTTCTTTTAAGAACTAAAAATTTTTTATTTGGAAAGGAGGTGATCATCTATGGTTAATGAAATCATGTTATAAATCACGTGATTCGTTCATTAAAAAGAATATTAAAAATTCTCGTAAATAATTGAAGTCAATAATAATGATATTAGAATCTAAACCTTGTAAATATATCTTACCGCGTGAAAATGAAATCACATCATTAATCACATGCTTTTTTGAACCATATATGAAATCCTCCTGTAAATCTTAATTTTTCTCGCCAAAGTACCGTTTTATTCTAATAAAATGAAACCTCAATATCTCAGTGATCGGCATAGACTACATGGTTATACCTAAAATCTTGCAGTTTTTTCATCAAAATATATCAGCAAATCTAACTGTATAAACCTTTTTCTTGCGTAGACATGGTACTGGAAGCTCTGAGCACGCGGCCTGAGCTTGCCCATCTGTTCAGTGAGAGTTCCGAGGCGAAGCGGAAAAAGAGCATTTGAGAACGCCTGTTTCCAAAATCACGAAGTCCTCCAGTATCCTCGAGACGACAGCATCGCGACTCGCATACGAAGCCCCTCGTGCACGACGTCTCATCCAGCGGTGGCTTCACCCAGCTCGTCTAACCTAAGCTCTTGTATATTTCCCCCCTCTCTTATATCTCTGCTGTACGTATAACTGCAGAGAGAAAGAAAGAAGAGAGCGAGAGAGAGAGAGAGAGAAAGCGTGATGTGCGCGCTCGAGAGGATACCTTATTACTATATATACCTACTCGTATATTGATTATATTGTAACCGATCGTCGATCGAGCATCGATGGAAGGAAAAAAAAATTTAATTATGTTGCGTTTATCTAAATATATATTCTTTGGAGTGTGAGGTTATTCGAGGATGAGAGTGTGGTGAGAGAATATATTGGTTTATTTATATAGGGAGAAATCGACTCCGTAAACGATGGAGAAAGAGAGAGTGTGCATGGGTTAGAGAGAAAAAGAGGGATGACGTTTATTCATATACGTACATGCGTTATAGTTATATACTGAGTCAATTACAGACGGAACTCGACTGTTTGAATTGCATATGAGATGTATAGAAGTGTTTTTACGAATCTTCTTTTTTAGTCTGTCAGGGCCGAGGATATCGGAGCTATGCACGGTTCTAGATGAGGTTCGATGGCTGATTAAATTGAAGAACACAGTTTATCTATTAATTTGATGATACAAAAAATACTATGTTTATTTAATAGACTAGCCGTGTTAAATTTTAATATGATATTAGTGTTATCAAATATTTAATTTTCAAGGGTCGATTTCTACTTTGCCGACTGTAATCGTTATAAAATATTTTCTTCTTTATCAAAAAATTACTGAAACTGCACTAATTCACCAACATTTTCTCCGAACAAACATAAGCGATCGCTATTGAAATCGACCGGGATTACGGTAAATCCAGGCTAGAGACCTCGCAGAGCGACGGCTCCGATTTGCTCGAGCGGCGAGAGAAAGTCCTTCTCTCTCAGGCACGGCGCGCGCGGGAAAGAGAAGGCAACACATTCAAATGAGCGATGTTCTACTGTACTTTGCGGTACGGATGCTTTGTATTACCATTTTTCATCGTCGCGAGCGAACGCGCGCGTAAAAGCGTGTATTATAAATCAGGCACGGAAAATATAAAGGTGCTGACGTTTCGGTTGCTGTGTGCGTATAATATTCTCTGCACGGATTAGATTGTCATTGATTTGGTAGGATAAAAAAATATATAAATATTTAATTTGCTGATGCTACTTTTTACAAAATCTTCGAAAGAGTGACTTTTTAACTAAACGATATTTCCTCCGAAAATTTTAACATAATGGAGAAAAAAACGGCCTAAAGTGTATGTGCAAGCTGTACTTTTGAATAACAAGAAAAAGCCTATCCGTGCGCGAAATAATAAATTCGGTGCCAAACGAAAATATAGATCGCCATCATCGGCGTGTTCGCTCGCGGATATATATATATATATATATATATATATATATATAGGCGCATATAACGAATGATTATACAATTAAGATTATAATTCCCCAAGCGAAGCTCGGACACTCACAAAGTCATGTAAATAGTAGGCACTCATACTCACGCTGTACGAGTATATACATAAACTCTATATTATATAGCTCATTTTGTAGAAACGAATATTTAATATATTAAAGAGAGCGAGAGAGAAAGAGAGAAAAGTGATGAAAAAAAGATCATCAGCGGCGATCTGCGCGCAAACTTTGCTTTTCCGATTTCGACGAGAAAGTGCATACACACACATAGACGTACACGCACGCTACACTTGATAAGTATATGATTGCCTGTAAATAGTGTCGAAGATTACCTTTTTTTTTTATCGTTTCTAGGTGTATACGCCTAAAATTCATATAGTTTTTAGCCGGTTATACCCACGAGTATAGAGCCGTTGTACTTGATTTATCGGATGGTATAACGATTCCATTCGACTTGTGGATACGTAAGTTGTAAATAATATCGAAATGTATTATTGCGCATATTTTACTTTGTAAAGGTTTATACCTAAGAATTTCACATTATATTATACACTTTTTAATTTCATAATATATACTATACACACCACACGCGCGCGCGCAGCTTTCACGGCGAAATCGGAAGTCGCGAGTTGCACACCTATATATATATATATATATATACCCCCCCACACACACACACACACACACACACACACACACATGATAAACGTATATATAGATAAATAGCTCAGGGTTCACCATGAGGTGGGCTGAAAATTAACTGTGGGAATTGCCGGCCATCGTCCACTCAATGTAAGCGTTTGTGTGTGTGTTTGTTTTTCTTCTTGAACGGTCGTATGAAATAGGTCACAAAAAGTCTACTAATTTCGTACAGCGTATTAACTTTTGTTATAGTAGAATCAATTGTTAGAGAACTGATAGATTTTTCGTGACCTATTTACTTTAGAGAGAACAGAGAAAATAATATCATTTGCATAGAAAAATACGTTATATTGTGCTGATACCGAAGTACTTGTTTTTTCTATTTTTTTAATTTTTCGAATTATACACGCTACTATACCTTTTATCGTTATAATTTTCTTTTACTTTCTACAAAACCTATTCTCTCGTTTATGTGTATAATGAAATTGTATTACTTTTAGCTTGTAACATAAATTAGCTTAGTAGAGTCACGTGCATCCAGGCGCTACATGTGTGTATTTTGAAGTAAAGGACGAAGAAAAAAAGCGAACGCCAAATTGTTCGATACGAAGGTGAAAAGCCACATAGGACGTAGAGATACGCGCGTTTTTAGAGTCTATATACGATGATAAAAAAAGTAAAAAAGCAGAAGTACTTATATATATATACGTAAAAATAAGATTTATTATTTATGGCTCGAGTACATCATTGCAGTATTTAATACTTAAAAAGAGAGAAAGGAAGAGCGAGAGCGAGTGAGAGAGAGCAGATGATTATCATAGAGTGCATATTCAAAATATAAAAGGTTTATACATTGCATTAATATCGGATTACACGCGAACGGAGAGTAATTAATCGACCTAATGTGGGCGTGAGTACAGTATAATTGCTCGGAAGTGACAGATTTTTTTATATGTATACACACATACCCATATACCAACACGCGCGAACGTAACTTTCAATGATTGAGCGATTGCACTTGATTGCGTGAAATTCATATTCGATTAATTCAACGAGAAGAAGGGCGTGAATTGCGGCTAACTTTCTTCTTTTTGTCCACGTAGTTTTTAAGTATGTATGTGAGGGAGAAAGGGAGAAATAATGAGGCGAGGAAAGAAAATGTGCTAAACATAACGAGAAAAGAGAAAAGGAGAGATGTATAACTTTATTTATTATTATTTGAAGTTATTTATTATGTATAACGTTTAGAAATGCGACGTGCTACGCGTTGGCGTAAGAACTGTATATAATGAAAATAAAATATTCTTACAAAGAATATATCTATACAGCTTTGTTATTTTTTCTTATATATGACTTTATAAAAAATAATGTTATATGAACCTGCGTATCTAAAGATTACAATTTATTGCATAAAAAAAAAAGTAAACTTCTTTTACAATTTGATTGTATGTAACTATATTTTTATTGACATCTACTACATTTTAAATAAATAGAATATCAGTCAAACAAAATTATAAAATGATTTTCCTTAAAAATTTGTTGTAAGAAAAATCAATTTGAAATATTTAATACCATTTTTTTATTATCAATGGTTATCGACTTTATTCATAATTTTATATATAGATTTATATACCTTTAGGTGAAACAACATACTGTAGTGCCAAGCATTCTTATAGCAGTCATAACAACATTTTTTTGTTCAGTGTATTAACAATTTTATTTAGTGTTTTTCTCGTATGTAATAATCATTACAATATATTTTACAATTATTTTATCAGGGTACAAAGTGAATGATAAATACACTTATAGATAACAATATTCTTTTATTGAAAAACACAATTAAATCTATACCATATGTATTTTCACAGCATTCGTAATGTTTTACATTCCAATGTCAAAATAGTAAAATCATTCCAGCATTCTGAGTACTCCGTACGATAAATCATAAAGTCGATGCTATTTGATTATAACATTCATACTTTCATTTACAATAAAAATTTTCATGAAAAATATTTTCAATAATTTTTGTAAACAACAACACAGATTATTAAAATCAGATTAAAAACTGTAAATAAATCGCAACTTTCGTTAAAAATGTAAAAATGACAAAACAAATATGTAAATAATCGAAAAAATCTTTCAAGGCGTTTGTCGAAATCTTAATCGCATATATCGCCGAACGTACAACTGGCTCAAATTGCATCGTTCGTAACAAACTTTAAAATCACTCATCGCGTACTTTAAAAATATCTATATTATAGCAATCGAGACTGAGCTGAAAGAGTAACTTTGATTCTATTGCAGCTTATAATTTACGATAATATCTCTCGTACGGTATGATATATTAATAATTACGCTACTCAAATATGTATTGCAAAAATACGCGGGATCGAAGGGGGCTTTTAAGTGCTCTTTACACGCTTGATTTTATTTCACTTTCCTTAAGCGCTAGGCACGCAGTTTCTACCTCTCCTACCTATAAAAAATATCTATAATTTCACGAAATACATCTTCAATAAAAAATATACAACACGATCTGTTTTCTCTCTCTTGATTTCTGAGGGTTATTTGATAAATATAAAATTTTCTTAAGTCTAGCTCTACAACTCTTATGTAATATAAGGGACGTAAGCTTCGCGGATTTCCTTTCTTTTCTTCTTCGTATATACACGCATACATTAAGTACATTACGGAGTATATATAATATATGTATATTTGCTGTAACTTTCTGTAGACTCTGTCAACAAACAATTCGCAATAACCCTTGAACAACACATGCTTTAACATAGTATTCGTTTCTTTATCTTTCTTTTCTTTACACATTTTTGATTTTCGTTTTTACGTTGCTCTTGCACTGTGCGTGTATAAACATTAAACGTCAAAACTCTCCGAAAAGTTTCATAAATATAATCTTTAAAAATCACATGGTTGATACGATGATAGATCAAAAGACGTGCCTTCTTTCTATCCAGAAAAGTCTTAATACGTTTTGGTGTTGAATATGTACTCATGCACATGAAACGAGGTAATATTCATAACGAGGAAGAAAAAGATGCCATCATTGATCAATAGTCTTTTCGTAGGAACCAAATCTATGGAATGTCTAATTTTATCATTTAAGAACTAAATTGAACACTCAGAATAAAAATCTAGTTCACTTTCTAAAATCAACTTGTATGTCTATAACATAACAAGGATATTTCTTTAATATTCATTAATCATTGAAACATCAGATAATATCAAAAGCTTCAATCCTTACAAAATCTAAACAATTAAAAAATCTCAATTTCAAAACAAATATGATTTCAAATTAAAAATCCCATTTTTCGGGGATACGATCAACATCCTTTTTTCCCCTATGTGTCAAATTTTTCATACTTATATGGATATAAATACAATATACTTTAACTTTGAAAAAAAAGAGTTGAGATTCGATGTACGACGAATATCGCCGATAAGAAAATATCATCATCGCCATTGCGGTTCTTTTTCTTTCTATCATTTTTTACGGAAGATGCTAGGCATACCAGGTGAGTTACTCTTTTGCTGGAATATCTTGCTCATACGCTGGCGCATGTCCTCGACGCCTTGGCCGACGTTCACGGATGCCATTGATAAAGACAAGCCACTACCGATCGATGGCGATCTTTAAAGAAAAAACAGTTGTTATTAAATATGTAGTTTTATAGAAATTTATTATTTACAAAAGATTTTCACAAAAGACTATTTTTGAACCAATTTTATCAAAAATATTAATTATCAACTTTAATTCTGCTTGAAAATTAAAAAATATGTATAGAAATTGGTGAAGTGACATGTGAACCAACCTGTCCATCGACTTGGGTCGATCATTCTTGGATTCGATTTCACGCACAAGAGTGCGAACAGCATCCTTATGATGGGGCACCACCTGATTTACTAAGCTATCAAGGTACTTCAGTCCCGGTAAAATAGCATTGGTAATGCATTGATTACTAAGTGGACAATAAACTATAGTAGAGTATGCTTCTACGAGGGCATTTGCTAAATCGGGTTTCCGATTCTGTTGTAGCGTCGAAGCTGTTATTCCGGTTAACTGGGTAGCAATCACTGCACAAATATAATATAGTTTGTATATTTTTATATGAATAAATAAATTATAGTTATTAAGTGCGAATAATCACCATCTTCAACGTAATTTTGAGGGCAGTAGGGAGTTATCGTGGCTAAAGTCAGGACTAACGTAACGGCTAATTCAGCTGGTACGCCTTGGGGATCCCGTACAATCGTCTCCAGCGTCAGGCGCGCCTTGTCCTTTGCTTCCGGTGCATCGCTCTCCGTCACCAATTTTCCCAGCACCTGGATAGCTGCTGATTTCACGACTCTGTAAAGAGAAATAGTGAAATATTAGATACTTTTTCCTTAATATTTTTGAAAGCCGAGGTGATAAAATGTTCTTACAAATCAGTATCACTGGCAAGGGTGACTATAGCTGGGGCTATCCTCACGTCGACTAGTTTATTGGAAATCTTTGAGATGATCGAACTGAACAGTGAAGCCGTCGCGCACTTGACGATTGCTTGTGGATGCACAACACCTAAGAACAAATTGTCATTATTTACACATCTTGTCAAAATTGGTATAAAATGAATAAAGAATATGGAAATATTGCAGTACCATCCCACAGTCCTGAGAGCACATACTCCTGCAGCCGCTCCTGGCCACAGTATTTCACAACCGCAATTCGAAGGCCACTTATATCCTCATCGCGCAGCGCTAAGGCGACGAGGAAGTGCTTGAGCGCACTGGTAAACTCGTTCAAGTCGATACTTGAGAGGATCGTAAGATAGACGGGTATAAGGACGAGGCTAGGAATTTTTCGGTCGGTCGGCAGCTCCATGAGATCCGAGTCTATACTATCTACGTAAGGCTTGAATGCTGCTAGAATCTACAAGGTAAAATTAAAAGATTATAATTATTGTGTGATGAGAATATATTCGGTGAAGATGTAACAAGATTATTGACCTTTCGCTGACTAATGTACTTTCCGAATCCTAAGCATAAGGACTGAAGATATGTTAAGAGCTCGTTGATGAGGTTCTCCTGTGACCCGTTCGCAGTCTGAGTGATTTCCAGGAAATCGAGGATTCTAAAAAAAAAATAAAACTTAACAAAAAATTTGACAAAGAATTTACTTTTCTATGCATGATACGTACAATCTTTCACACAACCACTCCAATTCAGGCCAAGTATAGTCATCCCACTCGTTCAGAAGGAATGTGTTCAACAAGATACCCAAATCCACTTCGCATTCGTAGAAAACTTTCGGAGTGATTATTGGCAAAGTGCAAAGGCTCGTAAATTCAAGAGCTGAAATAAGAACATCAATTCAGAAATTAATTCCTTAAATTTAACCGTTTTAAAAATTTACTAAGAAGTTAAGAAGTAGTGACTCACGTAGTTGGGGGGACAAACTCTCCTGCATCCGCTTCCTCACCACTTCAGTGTCAACGACCGAGATTATCGTATGAGGCAGGAGGTACCTTAACACGATAATTAACGCCGTCGCCCTATTGTTATCAATGTGATCTTTGCTCGGTGAATTCGACGGCTTTATTAGACTCTTCAGCTTGGTCAACAACCGCGCCAACAGGTGCGATTGTAGCCTCCTCAACGACAACGCCCACTGTGCAAGTATGGGTATCAGGATCGTACTCGCTGCCTCAATCACGTCCGTCGAGGTGTCGTCCATGGCTGTCAGTGCCAACTCTTCGCACTAAGAATCACACCAAAAATTAATTTTTTAGCTATACCAACAATACTTTGATAAATTAACGCAGAACGGTATCTGCATAAAAGCGGTACCTGAAAGTACTTGTCGGTATCATCCATTAGAGCGACGAGCAGTGAGAGGCTCTTCACTACCGCCACGCGCACGCCGGGATCCTTATCATCGAGCAGCATCTGCTGTAGCATGGATATCATAAGGGAATTCCGTATACCACTAGCCGTGTGTAATGCTAGAGCGGCGCAGCATTCGGCTGCCAGTAGCCGACGCTCTGCGTATTTGTGTTGGCTTTGCTCCCAGCACATGTTCAGCACCTCTTCGTTGTCTGGTGTTTCCTTTTCCAGTTTCGCAATTGCTGTGAGGCCTAAAGAAAAAACATTGTCTTTAATTATGATTGTTACTTTTCGATGCAAATTTGTTATTGATAGCAAAAACTTGAAATTATATTTCAATTACCAGCAAGGACCATCTGCCTTTCGTCATCGTGAGGCCTCTTCTGCAAATTGAATAGAATCTGCAGCAGCTTCTCCCTCTCAACTGCACTGCCTTGCAATTTCACGACACTCAGTAATAATGGTATCACCTCCTCGCGTCGATTAAGTATAACATTGGGAATGATACGCGGCAACGTGTGCGCCGCTATCTCAGGCAGCGTTTCACGTGATATGCCATCCTTCAGCGGCTCCTCGATAATCTGCGGCGCGTGAGACGGCGTGGGGATCTGACAGTGCTTGAGTACTTCGCGCCTGAAGATAGCTGGTAAATACCTGTAGATTCATTAATTATAACGGATTATTATTTAATTCATTTTTTGGAGTAGAATTGTGCTTTAGTTGTAGATACCTAGACGGCGTATTGGGACCGTTAACTGAGCTGTCTGTAAGATCTGTTCTGGGGAAGTGTATTCTGGTCCAGTCACGCTCGCTTGTCTCGGTTTCACCAAGGCTTACGACCATGGAGGCACTGTCGTCTTCCTCAGGTTCCTGAGCGGCATGAGATGACGAGGCGTCCTGGGGTGGTGACTCTAACATCTCAAATTTGTCCGGTGTGGTCGAACTCGAGTTCAGAGTCTGAATCGTTCCGGAGCTGCCACCCTGTTGCTTTGGATAACGTTATTTGTTAGGAGGATTTTCGAATTTAAATGTTAGAGAATAGTAGTTTAATACTATGATACCTCAGTAGCATTGGCAGTGAGATTTGAACTGGTAAGCATCTGCTGAAGGTTCGTTTTCTCCTGTTCCAGCTCAGCAGTTTGTTGTTTTAATCTTTCCATCTCCTCAGCTTGTTGAGAAACAAGTTTATTCAATTCTACCTCTTTCTCTGTTTCTTCAGGTTCTACTACATCGGTTTGTATAGCAATGTCACTAGAAGGTGGTCTATCGTATCCTGTGGATCTCATGAATTCCCTGTAAACTTGTAATAGTTCTGGTGGTCTTGGTATGTTCAAGCCTACATCTTGCCAATCTTCAAAATCCTGATTTTCATTCTCGTCGCTAAATGTGATTGATGTTAATTTGTATGAATGGGCTAACAAGTATTCATTTACTAGAAAATTTAAAGCTCGTTGTTCGTGAGGTTTGATCGGATGCTCAAGTACATATTTGTCTGAATTCTTATCAGGTGTACTGACTTCAGATTCTGTAAGTTAATATAAGTTTAACAATTATTTAAAATTAAATATTTAAATAAATATACCTGTTACTACTGTGAGATTAGCTCTTAATGAATTAATGTTTTCCTTTGCTTTTCGTAACTCAAATTCAAGAACCGCAACTCTTTCATCTACTCCACCTCCATCCTCAGAATATCTAGTCATGTCAAGAGAATCTAATGTTGCTTGACTGGACGATCTTGCTATAATTATTTTTAATAATTTGGTAATAACTAATAAATACTTGACATCAAAATTGTTTTCATCTTTAAAAATAACGTAATGTAATAATATAATTTAAAAATATTAGATAGTATTAATTACTAAAAAACAAAATCTATTTTTAGTTATGTTAAAACAAATATTTACATCTTAAACCAAGTAAATAATAATAAATGTATCATTACAATTCTTACGTATTGGTAAGCATGGCTCCGGCTTCATATTCAAGCACTCAAAGTTATTAGGATTTGAGAAAAAGTCCCTGAGGACAGGCAATTCGCGGTCTGCCTCACATAATTCAGCATGAAGTTCCAAGGCTGTAAGAAGTAGTCTTTCACTGAGTAATTTTGCTGCTATGTCTTCGTAAGATATCATGGTTGCACTCTGTCCGTCCCCTGAAATATGCAAATGAGGTGATTAGAATTCATTTTGCATAATTTATCTGCATACCAAAAATAACAGCAAAATGAATAGCATAATCAAGAAAGTAAACATGATTATGATTTTTTCTGCTTACTATAATTACGCATATTAAGTTCTAAATTAAGATTATTATTGGTCAATTTACGATCATTTGCTGGTAACAATTGTGAATTGTTAGTTACAACCATCAATTTTTTTAGTTACTATAAATATAAACATTACAATAATAGCCTTGTTATGTCATATTGTACAGTTTTAAAAAATAATCAATTAAATTTATTCATAAAGCATTAAATTACATACATAAAATTTTGTATAAAATAAATTCCCAACATCTAATACAAAAATAACTAATGTTTCTCTTTTACAAATAATAATATTTATCTTTACTCCCATTAAAGCTTTTCAATAATTAATCCATTTATTGAGATTGAACAATTATGTTGTCATCAATAATAATAACAAGCACTCATAATTCCCAATTCTTTCTCATTCCAGTGTTACACATTAGTGGTATACACACATACAATTGCTACAGTACGTGATGAAATCAGATCAATGAAAAATTTATGAAGCTGAGAGACCATTGACACTGTCAGCTTTGCACTCATAACAAATACATTACGAAAGATACACAACCTATGAAAACATTGTGACACTTCTCCAAACACTTTCATCTCTACCCACATATATAGCTATACACATACACATTCACACATACACAAGTCATACGATTCTTTCTCTTCGTCAGTCAGGAAATTCCAAAATTCCAGATACAAGTGGAGTCGGAATAAACACGCACCTTTGGTTCTGACTTCCTGGGGCGAGGGCTGCAGCAGTGGCTTAGCCCTAACCTCCTCAACGGCGGAGCTCGCCATGTCCTCTATCTCTCTCTCACTCTCTCTCTCTCTCTCTTTTCTTACTTCTCCTCTCCGCAGGTGTACAGCCGATTGTAGGTGCTAAGAACACAAATCACAAATATCCGAGAATCATGGCCACGACGACGACGTCACTTCGCGAGGGACGACGAATTGCTACTACTGCTGTTGATCGCGATGATGACGACTGCGTGCTGACAGCGGACGACGATGCGCCCACGTCGCGCGCGTATGTGTATGTGATGTGGTGTAGTGCATTGTGTTGTCCTTGTCAGTTGTCAGATAGTATCGTCGAATCGAGCCGCGTATTTTACCTACGAGAAGGTAAGCGTACTTTACTCGACCGCTCTGTATCACACCTGTGGCGAACGAACGCAGTAGTGTAGAGGTGTGTATATCTATATATGTCGGTTGTGTGCTGGGAATCTGAAGCGCATATCTGAGCGGAAAGTTAAATTGTGTGTTTTCTTTCGATTTGATGGTAGGCGCGCGATTAAGTTAGAGTTTTGGATTAAATGTTAATTCTGTGGAAAAGGCTGATCTGTTTATAAATATAAGTTAGCGATATTACCACAGACGTGTGTATGGAACATAATAGGTAATAATAAAAATATAATTTGTCGCATGTATAATATAGTTTGCAAATTTTACATTAACAATATAACCAGAAATATAACTGTTTTATTTGTTTACAATCTATTTTCGCGTTCATATATTATTAATATTAAGATCGGTTTATTTATTGATTTAGAAGTTTTCTACTATCCATTTTTTGTATATATTAACCGGAGTGAAAATTTTAACACACCATAATATAAACATTTAGTGAATTAAAAATGTTTTTCGCTAAGAATTAGTTCATTTGAAGTGTTTATTTCTATGATGTGTGTATGTATATATACGTATTATGCAATCAAGTTTATAGATTATCTTAAAGAATTTTTCACGGATCTCATAGAAATTTTGACTAAACACTCGGCTAATTATAGGGAGGACCCAGTTTCAATTTCAAAAAGATCCATTGAAAAACAGTAATGCGAGAACAAATAAAATTTGGAAATAATCGATTTTTAAGCATACCGTGTAGAAAAATAATTTTTAGTGTAAATCCAATTTGCTAAAACAAATTAAGACACAGCGTTTATATGTAAATCATTTTTCGCTATTATGAGCAATATTTTACAATTTAACAGCGAAAAAAGACTAAAAACGTGAAAAGTGGACCTGACTTTAGACAGAAGCATTAAATACAAAAGTTGTAGATAGTAATAATACTAAACTTTTCTTTACTGAAAATTTTCTTGTACAATCAATTCCTGGTGTGTTAACCCTAAAAAATCGATTTCAAACGGCTAAAAACGTTAATGACCCACAGTGGCGGATTTACATAAGGGCACTTGGGGCACGTGCCCAGGGGCCCCCACAGGCTAGGGGCCTCCACAAAATGAAGAGGTAGCTTTTTTCTTCTCTTTAATGATAAAACAATTCGATGATGACATTGAATACGTAATACATTT
>JAYJLV010060518.1:0-17613 GCA_036873485.1 Torymus texanus
AGAGAGAGAGAGAGAGAGAGAGAGAGAGAGAGAGAGAGAGAGAGAGAGAGAGAGAGAGAGAGAGAGAGAGAGGTTTATTAGTGCGACCGGATTGATTTTCCTGTTGTCGTGCTGCTGCGACTGCGAGCTAGGGAATGAACTTGTATAGATCGTAACCCGAGTTATTCGTGGATGATAAAATAACGTATTGCTATATATACGTGTGTGTGTATACATAAAATTGAGAGGCGGTTGTAAACATACCTATACTCGCATGTTGTGTACGGCGAGTCCCTGGTAGAAATTTGTCTATTAAAAATAGAGTAGAAATTTCAGTAAATGGCTAAGAGCAATGACTAATTATCGGCTCCCGGTGAAACGCTTTTTCTGACATTATCTGCCCATTTAATAGATTGGGAGTAACATAACCTATAAGTTTCGAATTTTCGTTCCAAGATGTCTTACAAACTTGACGTTGATGAAATTTAGAATAATATAAAGAATATACGGAAACTAAATAATAGTTTCCTGCACTCCTTTCATAAATATTCAGTAAAATTATTTATTGCCATTTGATTCTGTCTCTCTCTTACTCCTTATCGTAATAATAATCTTTTTCTTAGCCATTTTTTGAACAAACTTGTGCCGATCATCATAAAAGCCACTCAATTTTTTGATCTATAGTTAATGTTCGAATAATGTGGAAAAAAGCGTTTCACCGATAGTTAAAAACTAGCCAAGAAAAGTACCTATTTTATGGCCAAGTTTATAAAATAAATAGTTAATTATTGGGCAAAAAAGGTTTTGAATTTCCACCAGGGATGTAGTAAAAAAATATTTGCGTTTAATTTTCGATAGTATTTTTAGGTTGCGATGTTATATATATGACGATGCGCGTAAAAAATAATGGATCGAGGAAATTTGAAAATATTATCGTATATAAAATTAATACAATATTCTCGTATACGATGAGTTTGCGTAACATTATTCGTGTAATATAATCTACTGTAAAATGGTTCCATAAAAATTACATATACATACTAAACGTCTCGTGTGTTAAGTAGTTTATTAAATTATGCATTCTTGTGGGAAGTTGTTTGATATTATGTAAACGCATATGATGATGTGAGTTTGCCCCATATTAATAAATACCGTTTATAATATTAATATAAACGGTTTGACTCCCACGCACATAATATATATATATATATATACTATCCGCGTTTGATCGCAATATACACGCGTAAAAGGGAACTAAATTTATGTATTTACATTAAGATCACTCGTAATTACGGTTTCACATGCGTACACGTAGGTTTAAATTTATTCAATTTGTTGAACCCAATATAAATGTATGCATATATATACAAACAAACAGTTTCCCGCAACCGACATAAAATTTTTCATTAAACCTAAAACTCTCGGCACGATACGGAAAATTCAAAAAATTCTCTGCATCGCACGAGCTCGTATCGATTACCATTATATCGACACAGCAACCGACGACGTCATCTATATGGATTTTTGCACTTTTATATAACGAACCCCCTGCGCTTATAACACAGCAATCGTCGCTTTTGAGCGAAATTACACGAGAGCTAAAACGTACGGAAATAAAATCCGTAAATTCGTTCCGAACGAGGTAACGGCTTGAAGATTAAATTCAACGCGTATATTAAGATTTTTACGGTGGAAATTCATGTGTAAACGTGTGTGTGTGTGTGTGTATATATATACACACACACACACACACACACACCTGTGAAAAACTCGAGCATGCGTATGCGAATTGCATCAAGTTAACGAGCACAGCGTATTCCATATACCGACGCTAATGGCGCGAAATTAACATCCCGAAAACGTAGTGTATAAGTATGTTTGTGTAAGAGACCGGAAATAAGTAAGATTGGAAACTATTGATTCGATTTGCCAGCGTCGCTGATGTAGTTTATAAAAATATACATATTTACCAGATTAATGCAATAGTGCAGAATTGCCTTGTATATACACACACGTGCGATGTGTTCCCACGGAAACCAAGAAGAGGTTACGTAAAAATACGTTACATATTATGTTTATATATATATATATATATATATGTGTGTGTGTACACATATAAGCGGCTGCGTGGATAATAATATGCGGACTGACTGACTGACTAACTGCTATAATGGTGTTTAGGTTGAACAAATTGCGCCGCTTTTGCAAATAAATAATTATAAGGTTGCAAGCGTGATGTAACACACGTATATGTATATATATATGTATATATAGTAGCCGCGGATTTCCTTTGGGCACTCGTAGCAGGTGAAGAGGGAAATGGCGCGAAACTTGCGCGTGGAAAAGTGTATATAAAAAGGAAAGAAAAACGTATACGAACGATGAGAGAGGGGGAGATTCAAGAGTTTGGTAATGCGGCAATTATGTCCAGTCTGGTGGGTTCGGTCAAAAGTGCGTACCTATATATATATATATAAGTACATAGACACAGACACACAATTTTTTTTTCTTATTACTGTTACTGAGGTTCATGGTTTTTTCTTTTCAAAGGATCTCTCGTGAAATTTTCGTATACGATTGTGAAACGACTTTCACACTCTTTTAGGGTGACGACGACTACGAGGTATATGCAAAGCTTTTGCTTCGTTTAATTATACATCATTGCGCGGTTTACGTTAAAGTGCTGTAAACAAAAAAAAAAAAAAAAAAAAGAGGAAAGAAAGTATATATACTAATGGTCTTTCGAAGTTGAGAGAAAGGAAAAAAAAGGGTCTAATATTAACTGAATAATAATTATATAAACACCGTCGTTTGCGTCTGCGTATAATATAACACGCGAAGTGAATCATCGAGTATATAAACGATGGATGAATCATAGAAGGATTTTTTTATTTCAGTTCGAATTGCAAGTCAATTGATAAGAGCGTGGCTAAAAAATAATTTTTACCATCTATATAGAGTTATTCCTTCCCCCTTTCGTATACTCGTTGGGTTTAACATTGAATGCGTCATTATCATATACCTCTCCTCGCAAGCTCGAATGAATATTATCGCCTCAGGCAAACCGGTCGTTTTTATATATACACCGTTGATATATCGAACACACACACGCTTCGAGCGTATCAGATACATAAAATAAATATATCGTGAAAGTTCGCATTGTAATAATTTACAATATTTTGCAAACGCGAAATCACCTGATACATATATATATATATATATATTTTTTTTTCCTATATTAACGAAGAAAATTTGCATTAATTACTGGAAAAAGACTTAACGCGTTGACTGGAAGAAACTGGTTATAGCGCGCGAGTAATAAATCGACATTGATTTCTCTCTCTACGCGGGAAACAATTATATACACCGTGCACGCGCACAACATCGTTAAAGGTTATACACATACTGCAATATTGTCCCTATATATATTCTTTCAAAATAAAAAATCTATATAGTAAAGTAGCACAGAAACATCGCCACACATAACTCCCACGGTAACCTTTTCATTCACGTCTCGCTTTATATTTGGCAGCTTACGCTTACGAATTGCGAAAAGAGGAGGAGTCCTTCAATGAATTTGACGCCGCACATGCGCACCGGTCTATTAATATACCATATATCTCAGTAGCGGCAACTAACGTACACGCGCGAGTGCATTAAACTCTTTGCGCTTATATTATAAACTGCGAGAAGAAGCTCTCGAAATACACACACACACACACACATTTGATATACACGCGAATGACAGTAGTATAATATATTGTGATTGTGACAGATTTCGTGTCACGTTCGATCGGCTATCACTGAGAGAAATGTTCTGTAAAAATTAGTGAACAATGAGTAATTTTTACTGAACTTTTCAGTACAGCGGTAACAGACTGACAAAAGAAGCCAATTTACTTGATTTTCTATACTTTTTACTGTTGAAGTTCGAAATAATTATAGAACTTTCATGAAAAATTACAGAACAGTTTGGTAAAAATTCGTAGATTATATATTTTATAGAAGTTTCGTTCATTTTTTAATAGAAAGTTCGGTAAGTTTTACCGAACTGTTTGCGAAACACGCTCGACTGGTTCTAACCTGCAACGGCATCTTGTTATAATCATAACATAAATACAACAACAATTATATGTAAGGGGGCACAATCGGCTAATAAATAATTGTTTATTTCATGTATTAAATGAGTTATCACAATTACTTCCGAGATATATAAAAAATCAATTAAGTAAGTTGTTTGGACTTGTATGTGAAATCTCACGAAAAAACAATAATTTATAGTCTAAGAACGCAAACGTGTCTTTCGGAGTCTCCCGCTTCCTAATTTTTTCCTCTTTTACGATACGGAAAACTCAGCAACTGGCCGCGACCACATGTGCTCGAACCTTCCTTAGGCCTCAATCCTTTTTATTGCTTAAGCCCTAAATTACCTCGCAGCCTCTTCCAAATCCAAAATATTTCTACCAATAAAGAAAACTCCGAAACGCACACGAATTTGTCGACCACATGTGCAGTGTGTGCAAGCATTGTCATAAATGACCCTCACTCAGGGCGCACTGTTCGCACATGCAGAGGTATAAAAAACCGCGACGCCCTCCGCGCCGCTGACGCTACCTACCTTACCTCTTCAACCTTAGGAGACACAACGAGCAGTCTGTATAACTGTCGGGCGCGTCATACTTGTTTGTCAAAATATAAATATATTTTCAATAGAACTTAACACGGTGTCAACTCATTGTTACCCTTGACACAAACATAAGAATTCCAATTGCTTTGTTGTGTAACATTTGTAGACGATTCGGATTGTCTCTCGTAAATGTACATTGATGGCGCATTCAGTAAAAGATGTTGGACTTCGACGCGGCAGACTTAGGTTCGATCCCACCGTCGGGGAGATCTTTTTTCTTGTATTTATTTTATCATTTAATTTATTAATTGCATTTCTTGAAAAATTACCGAACTGTTTTCTAAAATTTACAAAAATGGCAGTCTGTTACCCCGTTACTGAAAAGTTCAGCAAAAATTATCGAACAATGTGTAATTTTTACAGATTATTTTTTCTCCGTGTAAATAAAATGATTGGCACAATGGGGACGAAACGAGTGATTATAGTATAGTAGACTGGCAGGTAGCTGTACAAAAATTCACAGGGCTACTCGAATTTTCGGCCAGTTAATTTCGTAGTAAATTCGAAAACAATAGTGAAGAAAGTAGTTTTCGGGGTCTAAGTTTCGTATTTTGGACATCATTTTTATTACTTTTTATTGCATTAGATATGATAAGAAAATTTATAAAATTTTTATGAACACTTGGTTTAGTAAAGAAATCAGCATAAAAGATAAAATTTTACGAGTTATAAAGACAAGATTTAATTGAAAAGAACACTTAAAATTAAATATTCACTTTGAATTGAATTTGTACCGGATGTAGTACAGAGCAAATTTAAAATTAAAATAGATGCTGGCTTTAAATTTAAAAATGTTTTTCTTTCTGACAAGTCGTATGAGAAACCAAAATGAATACTGCGTAAACTGAAAAAGTATGCTTGTTTTTTGTAAGAGTATTTACAAAACGTGTACATTTGTTCAGTGTTTTTGTCTATCATACTTTTGTTGTATAGAAATATATAGCTAAGAAGAAATAAATATGTGACACTGTTCCAGGGTGCAGATTTTGCATTTCTTGCATCCGGAAATGCAAAGTGCAAATTCCGAAAATCCGCCGGAATTTCGGACATGACTGCCCTCAATTGGACTTGATGCACTTCTGGACTTCAGGATGCAAGAAGTGCAAAACCTGACAAAATTTTTTTCGCACATTTTTCGAGAAGTGCAAAGATGTTTGAATAAAAAATTAGTTATTTTGATATTATAAGCTCACATTCTCGAATAATTTTTATTTTTTAATAGTTTACTTAGGATTTTTTAAATCTTTGCTAAAGAATTCGCGCTTATAATAAAGTAGCATTTTAAAAAATTAAATTGTTTAACAGTTTTTTTGGTTTTGTTTAAGCTATAAAGGATATAAAAAATGACAAATGATTACTATAAATAATTATTATTTGAATTTATTTTACATAAAAGTCTTTTTTCAAACTGTTCGTCTGATATAAATATTGAACGTCTAGATATGTTTGAAGTACACAAGTGCATTAAGTCCAAAAGTCCACCGGAATTTCGAACTTGATGAGGAATTTAGTGTCTCAGGGAATTAAGTACTCGCAACCCTGCACTGTTGCAATCACGTCTTTCTTATTAATTCATACCCAAGTAACGAATGAACATTTTTAATCAAAGCGATGTTAAAAATCAACAACAACCAACTTCTGCGAAACTATTTCTCAAATACATCTAATGCAACGGAAGAGGGGACAAACCGAAGCGCACGTGAAAAAGAAGCATCACGACAAATCAAGCGCGCGTTCGCGCGCGTGTGTCACATAATTGTATCCTCCTCTCCCCATCGGCCAAGTCCGGGCTCGCAAATGGCAATCGACCTTGTCCCGTGACGTCATCCACCGTCTAGACGTAAGATCCCGACGTGCGAGCGAACTCGCATCACTTGGCGAATTGAATTCGACAGTCGAAAAGTCGCGCGATGAGCTGCACTGTTTTGGCTCCATCGTAGCGGTATTGCGCAACCGTATAATAAGGGATAGGGATCGATGATAAAGCGGGTGTTGTTATGGTGAACAGCAGTTGATTGTGATCTAACAATATACATACAGTTTTAGAGAATGCTATAGAATTAAAGAGGCATAAAGTATCGAATGTATATGTTTGATTTTTTCTAACTGTTTATTTGTAATTATATATAGGTAATATAAGTATGAACAGCATAAATATTAGTTTATTTCCCTTTTGGAGAAGACTTGGCTACGGGAAACGTGGAATGTTCTCATACAATAGTTTTTAATAGATGAACAATTGCCGAATTAAAATCAAACAATATAAATCGAAATTTGACCAATCATACAGTCATTTGGGGAACTTTTTTAATAGCAATGACTGATTAGATTCATATTCCATCACTCAAAGTCCAATTAGTGGTAACTAATAATAATTAAGAATCAAAATGAAGATTAATGACTAAATTAGAAAAAATGATGAAACATTTCTCAAAGACGTAGTAGAGATAGAATCTTAAAATACACCATCACTCGATTGGCCTAATTCTTATTTAACTTCCAAATAAAAACCCATACTGTTTATACCTATATACAAGAAAAATTAATGTCTTCGTCAGGCAGGAAGACCATCAGAACCGTTCGCTCCGTGGAAATTTTCGAAAGGGCTATAGCTATACATCTTTCAATCAATGAGTCACGCAAGTTTTGTCACCCATCATATAATGCAACCTTCAGCCCATTGATTTTAATTGCATCATTCACTTCATCTCGAAATTTCAATACAACCCGAAGACCCTTATAATCTCCGCTCGCCGCACGCATATACCGTCGCCGAAAGCAAAAAAAAAGGCAAACAAACATCCCAATCTAAATCGTTCTAAGCCAATGTCAAGTACACGTCACGAGATCGTGCCGATGAGCGTACGCGCGCGTGCAAGCGACGAGGCCATCGGCGAGAAAAAAAAGCGAGTGGAAGCGGCGGAGGAAGAAAGGCAAAGAAGCGAATGGAGAGAAAGAGAGATAGAGGGAGGGAAGGGGATCGGAGAGACGCGCGCCGTGGAAGTGAGTTGTATACAAGTGCGACATCAATCTCATTTCAGGGGCAATTCAATTTTCGCGGTCAATGTCAGGCGCGAAGGCCCGATGGTTATTTTCGAGGGACATCGGTAGGTCACTCGCGAAAGAGAAAGAGAGCGAGAGGAAGAGCCAGACGGGCCGAAATATTGTCTGGGCGCACGAGCGAGCGAGCGGGACGAGGAGATGAATAGAGGCGAGGAGAAAGAGAATTGTCGAGATGAGAGGTGGACACTTTGAGTAGGATGTGGAGATTGCAAGTTTTTAGTGTCATTCGATGTTTGGCAACGTGGTTATAGAGAACGGGTGCCGTAGAGATTGAAGTTTTCTTTAGTTATATGGAAATTGGGTGATGAGAGCGTTAATGTGGGAGAGAATTTATGGATTCAATTACAATTAAATATAGTATAATAGAAATTTAATTAGAAAAATGTATTTCCTCTCGCTGAGCATGTGTATCTAAAGGCAGTACTCGCAGAAATGGAATAACCATTCAGATATATGGACGAAACTTCACGCACTGGTTGCTTTTAGCGTAAAATTTATTTAGTTAAATTTTTTCGAAGCCAGAGGACCCGTGGGAAAAGTTATTACCGTTTTTATTTCTATAAACTTAGAATAAACTCTTATGGGGAACAAAAAACATTTATGTATATTACAGAAATTACAGTTCAGTTTTTGTGTGGAATTCTCATCGTAAAAGATAATGACTTGACGAACATTTATTGGTTTTAAAAATTGTCACTGAAAGGAGAAGCTTCCCAGAGAAAGGGTAAAAAGAGGAAGGATGCACTTACTAGGACCAAAAGAGGCTGCAGGTGGGTAAACCCCAGAAAAAAAAGAAAATTGTCATTGAAAACATTGGACTAAAAAAATTAATTTATTGAAAACAAAAAAAGATACATTCAATCTCAAAAACAAAATCAATTGAGCAACTTTTTATTAATATTTTTTAGGATTATAAATGTTTATTCAAATAAAACAATTTTGAAATTGTATATTAGATATACTTATTATGTAATATCTTAAAAGAATGTTTATACATCAATGTAAAAGAAGTGGAAAGTAGGCAACAATGTACATATTTTGACAAGTAAAGTATTGTGAGTGTTACCTTAAAGAATATAGATATTTTTTCGTGTGGGTAAAATGGATTACCAATTTCAAAACTCGGTTACTTTGTGAGTTGCAGAAACCTCAATAAACGTCAAAATTAAAAATTGTTTATTGACCCAATCCGCTGGTAAACCAAAAAAGCAAATAATATGTATATATATTTCGCGTTTTATTTTCAAACTTTAAGAGTAACAACATTATTATTATGCTTGTATTCAGTGTCACAGATTATGTTAATTTGACAACTGAGTTTCAGCTTCGATTGTTTCTCTGTTTTGAAATTTTAAAGAACGTAATTTACTAATAAGTTATGAGTATTGAACTTAAATCATTCAAAATACTTATATACAGTATTTAAAGCGATACTAATAATGAAATTTTATAGAGATCCCCACGCCTTTAAATACAAAACGAATAATTTAAAGAATTAGTCTAAAAGAATACTTTATCTGCAGTTTTAATAATACAACGAATAAACTATCACTACATCATTCTTTTACAATATTCTATTATATACATATATAGGATCCATGGCACTGCCGGCCATAACTCTTTCAATGTACCACGTTAATAAAATAAAAATAGAAATGAGATTCTTGTAACGAGCAGTAATGCAGCTTATATTGTAAATCCTTTACTACGAAATCCAAGACACGCATAAAACGCAACAACAGCATAACCTCCTAGCCTATCGAGCCTCAAATTATTAAATTAAACCTTATCGCCAATAAATAAACCTTCGTCCCGTCATCCAGGCGTATTACCCACTCGAATTTATACTCGGTTGCACCTCCGCCAAATCCCCCTCCTCAGCCCCCAATAAAGTATTTCATTCTCCTCGTCGGCGCGGCGGCGGGCCCGAGAGCCAGAGAAAAATATCATTATATACCGTCTCTCCTCCGTGAAGTTTGCACAGCAGGTTTCGGCTATTCTCTCTGTCTCTGCCTCTCACTCCCATAATACCGGCGACTTAGACGAAGGCGGAGAGAGGAGAAGATAAGAGAGGAGACGCGAGACTCCGGTGGCCGATTCAAGCGGAATCAATTTAACGAGATAGAAAGAGAGGAGGAAGAGGAGGAGGAGGACCATGAACAACTCACAAGCGGACCTTGTAAATACCAAGGAGGAGGGCTGCCAAGGGCGGATTTATTAAAGCGGCGGTCCACCTGGTTAGACCGGCCCGATTTGCTGTGCACCGGTTCGCGCGGATAGAGACTGAAAAATCATTCTGCACCGCCACAGAGATAAAAGAGGGACACCGCGCGCCGGTGTGTGGGGTATCGCTATTGTAAAACTAATTAGGCAAACACATCAAGGAGAGGTCTTATTTAGATCTAGTTGGGGCTGTGAGTATTGTTGATTAAATAGAATAATCATTGAAACAAGTATTTGATAAATATACATTTTTATTTTAATTTCCTTCCTCATTCTCTCATCATAACTCTCTTAGTAGGCAGCTAAAGCTGTACTACTTGCAATATGAATAAAGCATACTTATGCACTGGTACATAGTCGTGGATTGTAATTGGACAATCAACTACGATTTTCAAAGTAAAATATCGTTATTAATTTAGAAAAAATGAAATCCTTAATAAAATGTAGCTCTTTAGATACTTTGGCCACCTTGAATTGAAACTTCGTGTATGTCTCTGTAAGAATATGTAGAAAAGAAAACAGTTGGGAAGATATCAAAATATCATACACCTTCTATGACTTCACAAGAAGCTAAAATGTGTTAAGAGTGATTTGACAGTGCTTCGTCATGCGTTCAGTCAATTCCATCCAAAAAAAGTTTTTTTTATATCTTTTTTCGAGGCCAAATTAACAAAAATATATAAACATACATTAAATTGCCATCTATCTTCTACTAGAAAAAATAACTGTGCTCTTAAGATTGACATTATTGGATATGGACAATCGAAAAGAAAATCATTGACAGTTAAGTTTGAGTTGTTTACTCAGGCGGTTCTGACTTAACTGTTAACGAACTTCTCTACTATAAATAAACATTTATTTGTCCAAATCCAGAAATGTCCATTCGTTAACAATAAAGTTTTTCTTTTCTCTCTGTAGCAATACACTTTTAAAATTTTGTTGTGACCAAGTGTAAATAATTCGAAGAATTTTGAAATTAAGGTTTTTCATAAAGTATCTCGACTTATTTCTTTAACAATAATAATTTTTCGAAAAAATATTGAATTTTTTTCTTAAAATACAAAATTTATTACTTTTATCCGTCGATTTATATAATATAATAACAACAAACACAAAATAACTCATCATAGGCAAAATGTTATGAGAAATAATTCGTTATGCGTAGTATCCACTTAGAAATAAATTAGTCTACATTCATTCAAATAACTGCAATAACCACACGCGAAGAATGAACTTCAAATGAAAAGTGACACTCCGCCAGCTGAGCTCCAACTAATTTAGGCAATGATCGACAATTCGCTGTAGATTAAACCACGTGGCGACGATTCGCAAAGCGAATTCTTTCTTTCGTGCGATACCGACGCGCTTTCTGGGAATCTCTCGCGGATATCCTCCAAAGCCTCCAAGCGCGCGCGAGCAAAGAGAGCGAGAAAGCAAGTATAAGTACACAAGCGCACAAGTGCAAGTGCGCGCTAACGATCGGCGATTGTAACAAACGACGCTGCAATCGATGCAATTTACGGTGAAATTCGACGAAGGCGATTTTCCCCGTACGTGCGTAAGGACTCGTTGTAGCGCGACGACGTTGCGAATGGTCAGGCCGTATAATAAGATGGGACTGCTTAACGACCTTAAACGGGATGAATGACGTTTTTTCTATTGAAGAGTTATTTTGGGAGCGTCATGCGATTATGTGCTTTAATTTATTGTTCTTTTCAGTTGTAATATTACGAATACCCGATATTTAATATCTGGTGTTTAATAAAAAATAATAAACTACTGATTGATAATAAAACCATATTTTTTAGGCAAAAACCACGTTATACTTTTTTTTATTATGTAAGATCACGATTTTAGACGATTTTTTCTTATCACCATATTAAAGAACCTGCGTGAAATATTGTTCGAAAATGCCGTCCACTAAAAAAATATCACGTTTGAACTTCATAAACCTAACTCAATGTAATCTTTAATAAAATACGTAAGAATATAAAAACAATCAATGTAGGAAAGTCAAAAAAAGTTATAAGAGTGGAAATACTAATTATTACAAAAATCAACATTTATAAATAGATAACTTACTATAATAAAATACAGGTCTGCATGGTTTTGTTCTTGAAAAGCTGAAAGTCATTTTCGAAGTAATTTTTGGCGTAGAATCCGAATCCAAGCTCAGAATCGACCTATTGCGTTAAGATTTAGTGATATTTAAGGTTATGTACTAAAAAAATGTCGTGGAGACGGCCATCTTAGATCCGCCATTTTGAATTGTCAAAATCTTAGTTTAGATCATGAGAAAATATTAGTGTAAAAATTATAATAAATATCTGTAAAAATTACCATCTGGTGTAGGGAGCGCAGCCACAGACTGCAATAAGCCGATATTTACTATTTAAGCCAATAAATTTATAAAACAACAGTGAAAAATTAAAATAAAATACTGGAAAAATTACTATTCTAATATAGTAAAAATTCTAATTCATAAATTTGACTGCGGGAGCTATAGTAAATTTTCTTATTCGCGTATGAATTTTTCCTATACAAATAGGAGACTTTACAAGACAGGATAGTAATACTGAGGCAGTATATATGAGGCACGCATCACGCGTGCGCGACATAACCTGCAACGGTGTCTTGAAATGACCAATAACAAACATAGATTTAGCGTAAGGCGCAACGTAAGGCAGACTAATTGACTTATAAATAATTGTACTAATTGTTAAAACCAAATTAATTATTATAATTACATTATCTTAAAAGCGGCCCAAAACGACATTTTTTTAGTACATAACCTCAAATATCTCAAAATATTGACGTGATGGGTTGATTCTGAGCTTGGATTCGGATTCTACGCCAAAAATTACTTTGGAAATGACTTCCAGCTTTTCAACAACCACGATTATTTTTTTGCGGACCTGTGTAATCATGGATTAATATTGTTTTCTGAACTTGTTCCGGACTCATTTGCATATAAACTATGCATATGGAAAGTGATGCATAAATTCTGATTAATGTTATAAAATAAAATTATACACAAATACGATATGAAATTAGCATGGGCTCATTCTTATTAATCTAATCAATATAAAAATGAATTTTATTCTGATGAATTGATTCTGAAAGTATGAGGGATATATAGGCAATATATAGGTCATTTTAAGTCACATGAGGGCAATATATAATAGAAAATATACGGCTCCTGCGTCTGACCCGAATTTAAGATACTTATTTTTATTCCCATATTTATTTTTGTAAAAACAATTAACAAAATTGAAGAAAAAACAAAAAGAAGAAACGAAAATATAACAATTCTATTGCGATGAATTCAAACTTTTTGAAAAACATCCTTAACAATACTTTTTATTTTATACATTTTTATTTCCGAACAAATGTCAAAATCTCTTAAAATTAAATTAAACATAATTAAAAAGAACTTAGACTGGCGAGCGCTTGGAAATTGAAATTGTTATAAAATATAATTATAGAATCAAGCATTTTCCTACTGCACACGTAACAATAGCTTTCCTACGGGTGACTTGGTGATTGAGAGCCAGCACGGTTACGTATAAATCGGTTGATTATCGAGAAAATCACCAAAACTAACCTTTTCGAGAAGGTCAGCATATGAAAGATAATTCTATAAGTATAATAAGACTTCTATAAGTCTATCTATAAGTGAATTAAAAAAACAAAACACATTTAAATGCTCGTGATGCGCTTGCTCACTTGCCCATTTGTCGAGAGATCGCGCAGTATGCGTTTGCGAACGTGGAGCTTAGTCTAGCCGTCACACTGTTGGTATTATAAAAATTATACGCGCCAAGTGTCGCAGACTGAAGCAAAAACGCTCAAAGAATTGACTGTAAAACCAGCGAGTTACTTCATTATATTAAATGAGTTTTATTAAAATACACGAATGTATAATATATATTATATTATATATATGTATTAAATAAAGAAAATTTTGAATATTAAATAATACAATTAAATATACTTCTGTACTAATTAAATTCATTACAAAATAATAAAAATATCTTCAGAAGAATAAGAAATTTAATACAAAGTACAAATCAAATATCTGATTTAAGTATACAAAATGAAGTCAGAATTATCTTACATCTATTTTACAGCTGGCACAGGGTAAACTTCTAATATTATTATTTGAGATGAGCTACTTTAAATTCACTCCAATATATTACCTTAAATTTCCACGTAATTTTGACATAATAATAATAAAACGGTTATTAATAATGAAATCACGCAACAAGCCAATTGATCATTCCCGCTTTATACCTCTAATTTTCAAACAATTCTAAATAGATCTAAAAGCTCAATAAATCTTCATCTCCGGCCCTTTTCACTAAATTATCCAGCTCAGCGCAAAGCTCTCAGCGACATTTTATTTATACCCGCAGTGGGCGCATTATCGCGGCGAAACACGACATCACCGCGATACACATTTCGCGCGGGTGCACGCGCGCGCATTTCAACTCGTTAGCTCGAATTTTCTCCGCTCTCTCTCTCTCTCTTTCTCTCTCTTCTTTCTAAAACGCATCGCCTCGTGCGCTCACGCGCGAACGGACGGACGAACGGACGGAAATACATTCCCTAGAAGCGACTCTACGGCCGTCTCGCGCGTGTGCACGCGTGCGCGCGCGTATGGGCCTGGAATACGGCGAGCAACCAACTAGTAACCCAGACTTTTAGTATTCCTCCGGTGCGACGCCGCGGCGAGGCTTCCTCATTCCAGAGCTCCCCAGTGCGCACCGCGTGTGCGCTATTGTGAACCTCAGTCCGCTTCTTCTTCTTCTTCTTCTTCTTCTTCTTCTTCTTCTTCTTCTTCTTCTTCTTCTTCTTCTTCTTCTTCTTCTTCTTCCGTCTCTCGTCTACTCGACCGCGTGCGCGTGTCCTTTTATTTTCTCCACCCTCTGCCATCGTCTAACTGAGGATGGAGTGGAAAATTTGTGTACGGCGGTTGTAATGTCTGAAAGGCTTTGCGCGAGGTTTTATGGCGATACTTGCTTTGCCTCTTTAGTAAAAGAAATTACAAATTTATGTACATCAATCATTTTTGGGGTTTTTATAGATTCCCAATGATATTTCTAAAATTCTTGAGGGACGGGAGTAACTTAATTTTGACTATATAATTAGATTGTTTATACTCATCGGTACTAATATCTGCATCATTAATCTTTAACAATGTTTTACCAAATATAAACTATTTTAATCAATTTTATTTATGAATACATTAATAAACATATTGTTATCTAAATATTAATTTATTAATTAATATAAAAGCTAAATATATCGCAGTTACGCTGAAAAAGCTGGTAAAATAATTTCTTGTATTTGCGTAAGAGATACATGACACACTGAAGCTTTTAAAGCTCTACTTCATTTTCTCGGAAACGTGAAACGTGAGAAACAAAATAAGAGATGGTAAACATGGGACATTAGAGTTAAAGACATGATCTAGGTACATACCAGTATCGTTCCAGCAAGAACTTGTGCGAATGTATTCTCCACTAAATTACAAATTTTAGAGTGAGACATAGTTCTAAAATTGTATTTAAGGGTTGATGGTTAATCAAAATTTTAATATAAATTATAATTAAATAAATTTATGGTTTCGATTAGATTTTTAGTTTAAATTTAGGTTAAACATTTTCTAATAATTTAATACAATTATATGGTTAGAAATTATAAATTTAAAATTAAAAAGAAATTGATATTAATTTTTTGCTGGTGTTTATAGTGATTATACTTATATAACAATTCCTGAAATTCGAATCTAATGCGAATTTATTTTTTTTATGTACTTTTAATTCAAACAAACTTATGTGAACCTACTAGTAAAATATAAAACTAATGTTTAAAATAAGTGTAAGCTTAAACGAATAAAATTTCAGAATAATCCGCTTTCTATTCTTTGAATATTTAGTAAACAACAAAAAATTAATGAAAGCCACTCAAATTTGATGATTTCCTGGTAGAAAATTGAGCAGATTCTGGGCAGAATTTCTGGTCAAAATTTTTAAAAATAAGGCATTGTTAGAAATTCATTTCAAAGTATTTCTATAATTTTAAGATAAGCGCCATTTTAATATTGGTTGACCAGAAATTCTGCCCCGAATCTGCTCAATTTTCTACCAGGGTTAAAAAGAAATCATACGCAGGAGAGGCTGGAACAATTTCCTTAACGTGCGTTAGGTGCTATTGTCTGTTAAATAGTAGGTACAAAATAATCATAGACAATAATCATTAACGAGATAAAACCAACTAAAATATGTTCAAATAATGATTATAAGAATTTCCATCTGAAATTTTAAAATATGGTTACAGTTCCAACGAAAAAGAATTTAACAATCAAATTGCCAAGTTTTGTCACTACGGCGCCTTGGGATAAATTGCTATATTACATTATGAATTTCTACAGTTTTAAAAGTTCCACGCACAAGTATGTAATAAAAGTCATAGCCTGATCGGGAACATATTATTATTTTATTTAATATTACTATTACTTGGAGCATCTGCAGACAATTTCATTCAGTAGATTTTAGAGGTTTTCGATTGTTTATAGTGCTCAAGAGACTGCGGTTGTAAAAAAAATTCATAACGCAACAACATGCGCAGACCGGAAAAAAAATAAAATGAAAAATGACAATAATATCTTCTAAATTAAAGCATATTTTCAGAGCGGACTTCTTTCATTACGAATTCAATTAAGAGATCTTAAATACGCATCATAAAACTATTAATAGAGCAGCAGCTGAATGACGTATATGAACAATTCTACATTTAATATGGTTTTTTCCATCCTGAAACTACCATCATTTTTTTTTAAAGTACACCATCCGCATATGGGGTTTCTGGATGTTTTTCCTTACAATACATAACAATTTGTTGATAGTTTTGGGACGGAGTAAGGGTATATTAAATGTAAAATTGATAATATACTTTCCTATGCACAGCGATGCTTCGATACCTGCTATTTTATAATAACAAATCATGACGTCGTTCATACAGCTACAACATGCATTACATATTTAATTGTTATGGCTTCATAAACAAATATCGACTTAAACCTATTGTACAATTAAACCAATGTCCATAGATCATATACATCCAACGTGTTAAATTCACATTAAACTTTCAATTCCTTCATCCCTCTTGCAACGCAGCCAGCAACAAGCGACACGCAAAAATAAACCACACACGGACGCCAAGCCGCTCATAATCATTTCAATTAAGACCTTATCCAAGCCCTACAACAAAATCCATTATGGACACGTTCAATATAGAATAATGATTCCTGGCTACCGGCGCGGAGCCGCGACTAAACGAGCACTGACAGTGCGGGTCGCGCGATTTATCGCACGCGCGCCGCGGCTCGCGCTTATACAAGGAGCGATAAATCGTGCTCCGCGCGGACAGCCGGGAAAAATTGTCCCGAGCAGTCGAGCTGCCGAGCATTGTAATTAGGCCGGCGGCACGCTGATAATTCGCATGTATAACAGCGTGCCGGGCGCGAGAAAATCCAACGAAAAGGCGTGTCAGCGAGGCAAGACTTTACCATTATATCACGGGGTGCGCGAGTTTGCTTTGAGAAATCGTTTTTTTTTTTTTTTTTTTTTTTTTTTTTTTTTTTTTTTTTTTTTTTT
>JAYJLV010060539.1:0-17604 GCA_036873485.1 Torymus texanus
GTTTACTGACATGTATGACCATTTTAAGGAAAACTCATTTGTAAATACTCAAAATTTCATCAAAGAAATAGGTAAATTTCACTGTTATAGCTTCTTTGTCTGTAAAAGAAAAACAATTACGTTTTCTTTCATTATACATCTAACACCTCACAACTCATAATATTACACCTTAACATTCATTAATTACATTTTCAAACTCAACCATTACAATTGATATACAACAACAACACCAAATAAACCATCGTCACCAACCCTGCCACTCGTACTTCCTTCAGTCTCTTAATTATTCCGCGCGAAGGCGTCAAAACCCGCTAGCGCACAATTACTCGCTATTAAAACTCTCTCTTTCTCTCTTCCATACAATACCTGCAAAGCAACCACATCCTCTTCTTCTTCCTTCTACCTTCGAAAAAGAAAAGATTTGCCTTCTCCGTGAGGCGTTGCTCTTTACGCGGAATATTTCGGCCTTCTACACACGCTTGTACTTGCTTCCTCTCAAGGGCTCTCGTAAAGCTCGCGCGCACGCCGCTTTCTTTTTCCCTCTGCAGTGTAGCTGCTTTTTTTGCTTATCCGAGGTTCTTTCACGTTCTCGTTTCGTTCAGAGAAAGAGAGAGAGAGAATGCATTAGCAGGGTCATGTGTGTGTATGTGTGCTTGTGCGATCTGTGATTAGGATTGCGCTGAGAGGAAGAGAGAAGGTTTTGAGTTGAAAATCTGCTGTTGTTGTTTTTTTTTTTTACAGGAAATTCAAGCGAAGTAGAGTCGTCGTGAGTATGATTTTTTTAGAGGAAGGGAGTATAAATATGATTGTTTTGAGGAAACTGGTGTAAATGAAAAGTGGAGGAAAACAATTTTTTTCCCCCCACTTGAACGCTGTTTTATTTTTTATTTCGTTCTGAAAACAAACGTAAACGTGTGTTATAAAATTTTTTTTGATGACCAGCGTTGTGGGGCTAGTTATGTTTTACGGTTCAAATATTGACTTCTGCTTTTATTTTGCAGCACACTGAAAAAGATACGCCGGAATATTTTTTTTTTTTTTAAATTGAGCAATATTGCATTCGTTTTAATGCCAGTGTTTTGTCGGTTATATTTTTTCGTATAAACGCTTCTTTTATGTTATTGCAAGCTGGTTTACATCTATTTAAGTTATAACTTACACGCAATAATCCCATAATTTAATAATCTCCTAACGTCAACCCCCACATTATTTATAACTCTCAGAACCTTTCGCAAAATCCATTACACCACCACACACAGCTTAATTATACGTTCGCCCTCATAAAAACGCAGTATTCCCAGGAAAAATATCAATTTTCGTCAATCCAATCAATACCTAATCCTTATACCATCACTCAATAACCCTCTGTTCTCATGTCACATAAAACAATGAAAATCACCTTATATGAACAATTAATCCCTCACATCGGCAACTATACGCGTCGCTGGCTATAAAAACACTCGTTCGTGCACGCCTTCCTCCCATATCCGCAATAAAATCCGAGCGAATTCGATTATTAAGCGTAGTACGACGCCGCGGACTGGATTTATTCGGGCCTGTGGGGGATAAAGCCAAGGCTGTGACGTACGACGCGCCGTAAAAAGTTTACCGAACGCGCGATCAACGTCGCGACGAAATTACCACGTAGTACGATGGATAATGGATCTATGGGTAGTGTAGATTGTTATGTAAGGTGTTGGAGAGCTGAAGAGTAAACAATTTCGTGGTGTTGTTGGGTAACGACATGGCGTTGGAAAATTATTGGAGGAGGTGTAGAGTAGAGGTTCGACGATTGAGTTATTTGGTAAGTGGTTATAGGGCTGACCGATTTCACTGCGGGAAACAGTTGAAGCTATCGTACCTTTTTATGATATTTACGTAAGAGAATATAACGTAGTAACGCAGTTCGAAGGTAATTCCGAAGGAACTATTGTACCTACAGAACTGGACGGTTTAATTAATGCAATAGGGTCATATGAAAGTGCAAAGATTGTTCTACTCTCGGAATATCCTCAGCTAGAAATAATAACAACTATATAATTACAGGATTCATGAATTTAAAACTAACGTTCTACATTCCCAGGAGACTACAGGGGTTTGACACAATTCACACATCTTCCCTTTTACCTAATATTAATTTCTTAGCAAGTATATAAAAAGTAAAAGAATCGAAATAATTATTTATTCAAAACACCCAAAACACATCTTTTCTTAAAATTTTTATTCTATCAAAATAATTCCATCTATACGTAGAAATCGTTGCGATTGCTCTCAATCAAACGTCATACCAAAAAGATAAGCATAATACGATATGCCTTTATATTTTTCCAACTGTAGTATCATTTACGAGCACCAAAAGAATACATTCTTTCATCCCCGCTCGTGAAAACCTTCAGAAAAAGCTCAAGCAGCTTGATTTCCAATGCACACTCGATTGCGTATACCATCTTTTGCATATATTTTTTTTCCTCTCTCACATACATCCGCATACTTCTATGTGTATGTGGATAAATTCAACATATATGTATATAGATACAAGAGAGGAAGAAAACAAAGATTCGCATCTTTCAATATTGGCATACTACTACGGCAAGGGGATTACGGAAGCGATCGTATTATCTTTTATGATGTTTGATGATACAATAACCCAGGATTATATACGGAATAGAAGGAGAAGAGGCTTTAAGCCATGCGCGCCATTAATCAAGATTATTATCATTACCCGTAGGTATATAGAGTCTACCGCGTTCGCGATCAGCCACAGAATATCTAAGCTTCGCGCGCGGCTCTTTTATTGACGCGCTTCGATAAAATCAATGAATGAATGGGGTAAAGTATATACTTTCATATAGACCTCCAATGTATATACGAATTATTAAACTATCTTATATAATGCCGTTTATTTTCCGTGGTTGAATCAGGATTAATTAATGATACGTACTGACGTAAGTGAAATTAATCATTTTTATACTCATTGTTTCCGAACATTAACGTCGTTATATTTTATCTGGCTACAAAAAAGGTTTTTTCAAAAATTTAACTTCAACTTATATACTCACATCTATACAACCACTGCACAATACATCTTCATTAACGAAAAGAAAAGCAAAAAAAAAAAAAATCCTGCGGTCAAAGGGTTAAAGACTCTTTCACCCGAAACCCTCAGGAAATCCCAAAATCCACTCTTCTTTGAAAAACAAAAAAAAAGTATATATAGTCTCTCGAAAATCCCGAATCTCTTAATGCCGGTGGCGCTCGCCGCGGCGAGTAATTCCATCGGGCGGCGTAATCGTATCTCAGCCAATCCAATATCAATAGCCTGCCTGCTACCACCGCCGCCATCGCTCGAGAGAGAGAGAGAGACTCCTGCACTTTGGCCACGACGCTTGGCACTTGGCCAGCGACAGACTCGGTCAATCGCGCGCTGTGCGCCGAGAGAGAATTCGTCGCCGTCGAGAAAGAGAGAGACAGAGACAGAGAGCGAGAGAGAGAGAGAGTATATACTCGCCTCGGCATTTGCTGCCAGTCACTTGCAAGAGAGAGAGAGAGAGAGAGAGAGAGACGAATGCCTTCCGTGGTTTATGGTTTAGCGCGCGGCGTTTCCTTCCGTTGACTCTTTCTTTCTTTTTTTTTTCTCTCGCGAAGGGAGGAAGCATCGGATTTGGCGACGAGTGTGCCAGGGTATATACAGAGTTTCGGGGTTAATAGCAGGGTGATGGCTTTTTGATAATGTATACGCGCGCGCGTACTCTGGCTTGTTGAACTGTAGCTCTATTGTGCGTGTGCGGCTTTATTAGATTAAGAATTTATAAGATTAATTTTTTCCTATATTTTTATGTCGAATGGTGTAATTATGAAATATGATTAATATGAAATATAAAAACATTGCTGGTTTCAATTAAGGTAGTACCATCGTTACAGAAATACCGATCAGATTTTAATGAAAAATGACTCAAGCAAATTTTTTTGAGGGTAGGGGAAATATAACCAAAGTTATTAGTATTTTCATTATTACTAATTTAAAATACGCCGGCTTATGAGAAATCGTTATTTTTGTAGTTTCAATTAATTATTTTGTAAAAATTACCGTTCAGTTTTTTTTCAGAAAATTTTTGTAGTAAGGGGTAAATATTTTAAGAATATTAATCATTTTCAAAAACTATGAATAGGAAGATATAAGTATTAAAAAATAATTTGTACAATACAAAAAAGATCTCATTTAACCTCAAAAAATAAATTAAATAAGTTTCTGCATGGAAAATTTTATAAATAATTAGGACAGATAAAATTTAATGCTAATGCCTATTATTTGGTGTATATTTACCTACACGGCTTCTTTAATAAAGTACATATCTCGCGAATAAGCGCGATAAATAAAAACTAGGGATATAGCTGACGGTATTACCTTAAGCAATCGCGTAACGTATACGTGGAATCGCACTGATCAGGTGTTGCGCGCTGTTATATTTCGAAAATCGAAATTCTACTCGATCCGATTGGGAAAACGTTATTGCATCGTTGTGATTGAAGTTAAAATCTGATATTGCTATGCGCCACTCAAAGCAATGGGTAAATTGACTTTTGTTGGAATGTACATGGGATGTATCAATTTAATGAAAGTGTTGGTTTTGTTTTGACATGAACAATATTTGACTGAAAGTGATACAGTACATGTAAAAGTTGTAAATCTGGTATTATTGAAAACTATTAGTAAAAAGCAGGATAAAATTAATTATTTGTCATTGAACATTGAATTCCACAGTGTTAAAATGTATTTAAAATTAATAAATCTCTAACACATCTCTTTATCCGAATTACTATTTATCTGTATTCGATTTAAAACTATTATGATAAATTATTTTTAAATCAGTTTTTTTTAAACGATTTTGATTATTCGATACATATCAACATATATGAAGCCAATCCTAAAGGGTAATAACATATAGAAATTGATGTATGACCTGATATGATATATATTAAAATAATCATATAGGACGACATAATTAATGATACATCTGCAAATAACAGTCATAACCCTACCGAAACCATATATCGACTGTGATGTCGATCACCAAAGTTAAGCAGCGCTGGGTACGCGGTTACCACTAGCATGGGTGAACAACTTCGTCAATCACTTTGGTAATGTCTCTCTTCCAACGAAGCATTATATGAAACTTAATGAACCGATTCGCCGAGATTAGATATGTTTCCGTTTTTCATTAAATGTTTACTTTTACGTTGTATCCATAAAATAATGAAAATTCATTAACACTTTAACCGAGAGTGAACGAATATATAATTTTTTGAAACCAAGACACAACCTTCGCCTCTCACCTAACACCAACGACGTACTACATCACATATCCCTCGACTCTTTCATCCTGCAAATGAAATAAAATTCCAATTAAACCCCGTACAGCGAGGATAAAAGATTCTTTACACGGCTTATGTTCACACCTGCCTACATGGGTATATAAACACGTATAGAACAACGCGGCCACTTACACTCGTGACTAAAGCGATTAAGAGGCCGCGAGGGTGGTAACGAGCAATCAAATCGGCTTGGAAGTTTCCCGATAAACGGAGGATATCGCGCTAATCGACGCTTCATCTCCCATGCACGCGTGAGCTCGCGTATGAGGAAAACGTACGTATTACGTGCGCTTACTCCGTGCTTGTACACAGGTGTTGATGTGTTACATATCTGAGCAGTATAGTGATATATGTGCGAATCTTGGCACGCTAACATGGTTTTTATTTGAAAAAGTATTTATAGTATAGTAAGTTTGTTAAAATGCACAAGTGTAGAATGAAAAGATACGAAGACACGTATACAATTAATGACAGAAAGAGAAAAGATAAAATTTATCAATAGAAAAATAACTCACGAAACTTTTGAATATTTCGATACACATCCCATTACCCCAGAACCATCACTACCCTGCACATCCACACTGACCCGCGCGCACATACTGCATCTATTCGCGTTTTACGTCATACACCGCATACAGTAATACCGCATCACCGTTGGCTTCTGCCTCCTACTATACTTCTGCGGTTGGGTTTCCCTCTTTATCTCTTATTGGCTCGCGGCGATAAGTGGACGGCATTTGCCGCCAGGCCCGTAAATTCCCAAAAAGCCCGTGTGCTGCTGGTGGCCTCGTTCACGTTTCTTCCTTCTCCCAGCACAGGAAATATAAAATCCAGCGGAAAAGTCTAATAGCCAAGCCATATGGGACTGGATGTTATAATGCTCGTAGCCGATTTCTATGATAACGCGATAGCCCTTGGCGAAAGTTTCGTTTTCGCCTTATCGTGCACACGCGCGTCCTTGGCTACGTGCCGTCTTTGATTTTCCCGCGCTAATTCACCGGAGTTGTTGACGCGAGCGTGTAAGACTGCCAAGATGGTGCGTTTTCGGTTGCGATCTTGTATGTTTTGTAGGTGGAATGAGGATGTGTATGCGGTGAATTTTGCAGGGTTATCGGTGGATAGAACGGATTTTAAAAAGGATATTCCGAGATAAAATGAGGATGCGAGATGTACGGATTGATATGGTTGTGTGTTATGATGGATTTTGGGTAATTTTCGTGTTAATGTTGTTTTTAAAAAGTGTGGGAATTGGTGGGTTGATGTGTAGACAGTGTTTTTATATAGTCTAGCATCATTCAATAACAAAAGTTTAATTTAACTGTTAGAAGAATCGATGAAGTAGTAGTGGAAAATCTATTTAAAAGATAGAGTCAAGTAGAGTTCTACTATAAATAAGTTCTACTATAAATCTTTAAAGATATCGTATTTTCTATAAAATTTAGCGGATTCTATTCTTATGGTAAACTGTTGGGGACTTATATTAAAGCAGATATATTTTTAAATTTAATGGACGTAATTTAAAATTAAGTAGATTATATTAAAATTAAGTAGATTATATTAAAATTAAGCAGATTATATTAAAATTAAGCAGATTATATTAAAATTAAGCAGATTATATTAAAATTAAGCAGATTATATTTAAGTGTATTTATCTACTAAGACTAAGATAACATTTTTTTGAGTGTTCTTTTGGACACTAAATTAGAAAAAAAGAAGCTTTGAATTCTATAACAATACTTCTTATCTCTTGTCTAAGTAATACTGGTTTACTGGTATTTCGTTTATGTAATAACAAAAACAAAAGATTCATAACTATCGAGATGAGATTATAGTTTTAAAAACATGATTTAATGGTAGATCTCGGAATTTACAACCTCAACTATAGAAAGTAGTTTATTACAAAAACTATAATTACAATAAACGACTATTCAACTGATCGCGAGGACCTTTTGTTGGATCACGAGAGATCGTCGCAGCACTGGCTAACTCTACGCGAAGGTTCTCGAATATTTATTAGCTCATTGTATATACATGAGTACAAATTACACATCCAATACGTCTAATTACGCATATCGCTATAAGCATTGACTAAATATTAATTCGCTTTGATCTTTCAGTAACCTTAACATTTATAACTATCATCATCGAAAGGTTCCTTCAATTCCCCGCGTATGTTGACCCACGAAATTTCCGAACCAAATTAATATTCGGGTAGACGGGGGTGGGTTAAATAACTTACATACAAGGTTTATATATATATATATATATACACAATGTAATTAACGCAAAGCCAAAGTGCGCTATGGGTTGTTAAAAGGGAAGTTACATCCGGCCGCGTAACACATATACACATGCAATTAACGGACGTTACGTAATGGAATTAGCCCGATAATGACGTGCGGTTCATTATATTTCACATATACATATATATGTCCTCTTTAGGGAGGACTCACCAATATATGCTTCAATATTGATAGTACGCAATAATAAAGGACTTGAAAAAAAAGGAAAAAAAAACAGGCACCGATGTATTCATATTACGTGGTGGTGTATCATCGACCGCTCAAATTACACGTGCAATCCGCAGCGACCATAACAAGTACAAATTCGAAAAACGCGACGATATACTATAGGCACACAGACACACATACACATGAATATACCCGTATCGCGTTTAATTCGAAAGCTAAACGAGTGGCACGCGCGATCGCGCAGCCCCGATGTAGGTCGCTGTCGATATAATTGAATTAGGGCTGAATGCGGGGGGAGGAGAGATAGATAGATAGATAGAGAGAGAGAGAGAGAGAGAGAGAGAGAGTTCAGAGTAGCCGAACGAGCCTCTCGCGGCTCGGTTTAACTCGATTTCCGAGTCCAATGAGAATTGCGCTAATGTTGGACGTGAGGGGGTACGCTGAATATGCGTATATATATGTATATACGTGTGCGGGTGTATATAGGGTAGGAGTCGGTACTGATATGGCGATAGTAGGTGAGTTTTTGTGGGATGATATGCGACGAGGGTGTTGGGAAGTTTTGGAGGTTATTGATATGAAAAATTTAGGGGGGGTTGCGGTATCAGTGCGGTGATATGTGTCTTTTGGGAATGGAACGGTTATGCAGATGCGATATTTAAAAATGCCTTAATCGTATTTTGATTTGATTTGGATTATAATCGTTGTCAAATTAGTTTAATAAACCAATTTGTAACAACAAATTTTGGATATAAATACAGTTGTATCATCAGTATTACAAACACTGCCAAACAATTGATATAATATTGCTTATATCTAGTTTATATACAATCACGCGAGTTATAGCATTCCTTTGAATTATCCAACTAACATCTATTATATGTATGACAGAAATAAAGAACGTACAAATGAAAATATGTATTTAAAACTACTCGTTTCTATAAAATCATGATCGGAAAATTTTTTCCCTTTAAAAAAAATTAACATGAATTTCCTATAACGAAACCCTACGTAAGTTCATCGGCTGTACTTTATTTAAGAAAATTAACGTCTCATCTCGAACATTTTGATCTCTTTACAATTAAATGCAATGGCAGAGTTAATTAACACGATAAAGGCTTTCTCTCTCGAACGCTTCGATACTACCCTTCGAAAGTACAATCGAACGACTGAAATCGGGGAGAGGCAAAGGAGGATCGGATATTGCTTGGGTCAAATCGAAGTCTATTCTATTATGTAAAATTCCAATTGTATTCGTGCATTACACCGAATTAAATCCTAATTACGGATAAAGTTGCTCTAAGTGCGTTAAGAACCCGAGTTCGGCGCTGACTCTGCGCGAGAGCTCGTTTGTTAAAATACAAAGGGTACGGGAGTTGAAAAGATAGAACTGCCGATGTTTGATCTCTGAAGAATGTTTTACTTGTAATTCTATTTAATTGCAAAAGCAATTTCGCTGAGATAGCGTTTTCTATTCCTATATTCATTCAATTATGCTTTATTTAATTCAGCCGTTGTTCTGCTACGAAAGGATATATATAAATAAATTAAATAAAATTGAAAAAAAAGAAATTTATTTACGTGTCTTGTTCTTTTTTTAAAGAGATAAATAAGAGTATTGATGGGGGTATTGAACAAATGAAAGAAGTCGCTCTAATTTATTTATATTTACTCGCAACCGATATCAGCAATTTAGCAAGAAATATACTGTGGGTATAGCGTTCGAACTATTGACTGATATATAATGAGGCAGAAATACGATAAGTTATTTATTCAAGTTTTACTCATACACATACAAATCTTTGTTTAAAGGTATAAACACATCTTTATATTGGAAAATTGACAAAACCCGCATACCTTTGCGTTTTTGAGAAAGCATCGATCGTCAAATCCTCAGCGAAAATAAAAATGAATAATTGAGCACTTTCCTAAAAAAGTACTCACCGGCAATTATCATAAAAACCAAACCCTATCGTTCTCCTTCGTCATCTACCTTCTCCTTCTTCTTCCACCCTTACAAAGAGCTGATTATCTCGTCCTTGTTCCACACTAAATAAAGAAAAAAGCGCTCGCATAACGTATCGCACGAGCGAGCTCCAATTAACACAGACCGCCACAGCAGTTTACTTCTCTTTCTCGCGTGCGTGATGCATATACACAGCATACACATACAATACAAAAGCAAGGGAACGATGCATATATTTCCTCCCGTTGGGAGGCGTGCACACGAGACCCAAGCTGCTGCTTCTGCTGCTGCTACTGTTATGTTACCTTCTTTTGCGGGTTGAATAAACGCCGCTCGTTTCTTCGCCTTTGTTGGCATGTATATAGGTATATACACGAGGTATGCTGAGGAAAAGGGAGAACTCGTGGAATATAAGGAAAATGCCGATGGGAAGTTGCAAAGCTGCGTAGGGAAAAGAGAGAGAGGCGCACGTGTGTATACGTGAAAATGGTTAGCGAAGAGAGAGAGAGAGAGAGAGAGAGAGAGAGAGATATGATGCCTCGTGCGTGCAGTGGTTCACGGGTGCACCTACGGAAATAGTTGTTGCAATGTGCATAGCATGTGTGGTTTTCTTTTCTTTTCGCTTGTGTATAACATCGGAATTTAGAGTGCATTTTTCTGCGTGTTATATTGTATAGTAGTAAGAAATGTTGTACCTTATCCAATCGATAATTTTAAAGCTGATTTGATGAATTAAATCAAACGATAATAGTACCGTACAATCCGAAAATTCAATTCACCGTTTGTGAGTATCACGAACAATATCTATTCTATACCACGAAAGCGAGTTTCTCCCGAAAAACGTTTGCTTCAATCCCCATCAACGTCCGACCGAATCGCGAGCACGAAACTTTTCTTTCCCTCTTCTGCTTCTGGAACGTATATCCTCTCGAGATGTATATATAAATATGTATATAGAAGTACTCGTATTTTCACGAAGGAATAGACAACGACACGCAGTTCGTATTAATTTGTATTGTGTACTGCTGCCAGCCAAGAGAAAGAGAGAAAATATGCATTTTTGTTAGGGTCGTGGGTGAAAAAATTATTTTCATATTACAAGAAGCACGCAAAATCGAGTGTCGTTCCAACGGCTTTTAATTCTGCTGCTGACGGTTGATTTGTTAACAATTGACGCGGCCGTTGATTCGTTGCAGTGCGTGAACGAAATGAAATATATATGTATAGATGCGCGCATATCCGGGAAATAATTTTCGAAAATATTCAATTTCGCGAATACAGAGTTTTATTTATTAAATTTCGAATTTCACCGTCAATATAGAGACGCCGGGGGAACATTTTATTTTTTGATTAACATGACATTCGAGGTGGAGCGACAAATTGATACGTGTATAACATATCGTTGTGAAATATTCGCGTGCTTTTATAGTTTAGGGTTCGACGAAATTTACTGTGTGTCACTGTTAAACAATATTTTTTTATTTCCAAAACGTTGCAGATATCTACGAACGAAAATATCATTTTTATAAAACAATATCTGCAAAAGGGGAAAACCTTTACCATTGAATAAAAACAAAAATAAAAGTTATTGCTAAAACTATAATATATTAAAGTATATATAACACCGATTTTTGCTAATAGCAATAAATATAAGAATACACGGATGAGTGAAACCAAATATATTTATCCAATCTATGAAAATGTATTCAGTTTCCTAAAAAAAGAAATTTCTACCATGCTACACCCAAGAGTTTATCCAGCATAAAATAAATTCTAAACTTCATCTCGTTCAAAACAAATTTTCCACGTCATCTCGCTACGAACCTCATCATATTTCCCACCACTTCTAACCTACATTTCACCCACTTATTTACGACAATCATATAAAGAAACCCCCATCCTGCTCATCGAACCACTACCCCATCATACTCACTTTACCCCACTTTTACTCTTACACACCTTTCCACGGCATATATACACACATCTATAAGAGAACGACTATACGCAACATCCCCAAGCGCGTAATCACTCCCACCGCCAGCAGCCGCAACACGACACCCCAAAATTCCCATTCCGCTCTTGCACTCACTTCTCTGCACAGCCGTAACTCAGGAACGCGAGAACGCACACCAAGAGAGAGAGAGAGAGAGAGAGAGAGAAGAAAAGCGCACCAACGGTAGTAGTAGGAGGAGAGCGCGTGTACGCGCTCATATACATCCATGAATACGCTCTCGCGTACTTTCCGCGAGTGTATCGTAAATATTCATGAGCCCGTAAATATTCATGTCGTGCGCGCGTACGTTGCAGCCGCTACCAACGTCGTCGTCGTCGTCGTCGTCGTCGTCTTCGTGTACAAAGGGAATGGCTCAAGAAAGCGAAAAACGGAGGGAAAAGGAGTAGGTTTTGGAGAAAAGAAAGAGAAGGGGAACGCTTTCATTAGGAGAGAGAGAGAGAGAGAGAGAGAGGCGGTAATGACGCGGCCCGTTTGCCTTCCTTTCTATATATATATACGTGAATAATCATGAGGGTAGGAATTTCGTATAGGAGAGAAGAGATGGAAGGTATCGGGAGGCGATTAGAGGGGTTAGCGCGCTTTATTGTCCGGTGGGTACGCGCGCGCGTGCTTAAATTGATTCGAAAGTTTAGGGGGGAATAAAACAGAGCTTACGCGCGGAAGGAGGGGATTATGCATACTTCGCGTGTGGAGGAAGAGACGTAGACGTGGTGGTATACTATAGATATACTTGGAGACTGGTACGTCGATATTATCCGGTGGGTGTGGTGGTTTTTTTTAGTGAGGTATTGTTTTAGTTCGAGACGTGGTTTTGATTTGGGATAGTGAAGAAGGTGACCGGATGGTTTTGGGGTCTGTTGTAATCGCAACTTGCGTGAATATATGGTGATTTGTTGTAGGTAAAGTTTGAAATGTATTGAAAATTAAAAATGTTTACAGTTGTAATTTGTATAGCCTGTAAGGCAGGTTTCCGTTGACATTTACACAATGGAGGATAAATACGTACTAAACGATGGGTGAATGATGTTAAATTGACAAAAATCGTTATTTCATGTGACATTTCATTTATATTACTTATAAATTAGCTAATTTTCACAGTTTCCCTGGAATACAATTGTGATATGGTATATCTTTACTATTTTAATGAGAGATTTTTATGATTTTTTTAAAAAAAGATTTTAGTTTTTAAATCGGAATTCTTAAACGATAAACATTAATATTTAAAAAGTAAAAATCTCACATGCAACGAGTATATTTCAGCGCGCTACTCTGAAAATACTAAAATTTTCACAAAGAAAAACAAACTTCAAAAGAAAATTTCTCCGTGTATTTAAAATTTATTCTCATCTACATAACTTTACTTAAAAATAATACAACTTTACTATATACTTTTCTTTTCTTACATCCTATACCCAAAAACTTTAGATGAAAATTTTCAGTGGCGTATTGTCAATAAAGAGAGAACTATATATATTCACTTATTACGTTCTTCAATTTTACTTATTAACACAGCGTCAACAAAATCTGCGCAAAACTACAAGATAAATAATATACAAAAGTCCACGCTCTTATATATAATCAAACCCTATTCAAGCACACTATTTACCAATCAGTGTCCAGCAAAAAAAGTTAGGATTGACTTACAAACGAAATCAATAAACCTATATACTCATCAGTCAAGACCTTTCTCAAACTTTTTCAGATTTTTCTCCACCCACATTTAAATAAAATAAGAACAACGCACATACCATCTTCTACCAAAAACCCAAGAAAATCATTACAACAAACAGCGAACCTTCAGGCAGCCTTGTCACCATTAAACATCAACAATACACAAACTCTCCCTTTCTTCTTTCTTTTATTTTCCTCGCGAACCAAGAGATGAAATTTTCCCCCCGGGGGTATAAGCAGACAGGCTTCTTCAGCTGCTACTCTCTCTCTTTTTCTTCTTTGGGCTTTAGCAGAAATAACCTTGACGACTACTGTATATGCGTATATCTACGCCTTCGGCATTCCTTTCTTTTTTTTTCTTCTCTCTCCTTGTATTATTTACGCGATAGCCGATCTCTTTTATAAACGCTGATGTGTAACGGGAGATGCGAGCAAGGAGCCGACGCCAGCTGTTTGCGCGGATGAGGAAGCCCGTAAAAAATTGTTATTATCCCCCGCTCACCGGTTCGACGTGGCGGGCGTGGCGCGTATACATCTTTCTAGTAATAAGCTTCGTTTGCTTATATATCTGCAATAAGAAACTAAAAATATCGAGGTTTGTATAATAAAAGACAATTACTCCTATATGAAATTTAAAAGTCATTGGTTAGCTTTTGTTCCACTTGGTTACGTTACACCAACGTTAACTTCTCTTCACCATTTAATCGCCAATCCGCAAACCCACTCCTCAGTAGTAGTGTCTCTCTTTTCCTCCTCTCTCTTACTAACTCACTCACCCTCGCACCCTGATCTAACCTCACGATCGCAAAACTGACGCCCGTATTTACCTTGCCCGAAGCTCTATATATCCCTCTTGTCTTTATCAGCACCTCGCCTCCTGGAAAAATAAATAAAAGAAAGAAAGAGAGAAAGATAAGTCAAAACTCTTGTCTCTTTATTGCTTACACGTATACTGCTATACAACATCAGGTTATGCGAATTTCCGTGGGCTGACTTTATTGGGATCGATCCTGTCGAATGTCTATAGATCGTGACACCAGGGCGATAATTCGCAACGACGGAGACTCGATTTACAGTTGCTGCTGTGCTAGCGTACAGTGTACACACACATAGGCTAAGGGAGAGATGACGAAGCGTATGTGTCGTATAAGGGACGTAGTAGTGATACGGTGAACGAGAATTACGTTGAGAGGTGGCAGAGGAAGAAGAGGAGGAGGAGGAGTTGAGGTTCACCGTGGGAAATGACGATGTGTGCCGACGACGAAGCGACGACGTATAGCTACGTGGCCGATAGCGTTTGGTAGAGTGGATATAATTTTTGGCGAATATAACGGGACGATGTAGGTGTAGGTGTGTAGTCGATGTGTGTGTGTGCTCTCCGTAAATTTTCGGAGTAGGTTTTATAATAAAAGTGAATTGAAGGTTTTTGGTCTGTGTTGAGAAATGTTTAATAATGTAATCGGTCACGTAGTTTAGAATATCGCTGGTTCTGTGCTATTTTAAATTTAAAGGGTTTATAGTTTAAGTATAGAAGGGAATTTGAGCCACAATTCTTTTAGACGAATAAATCACGAATATATTGCCTTACCTTGGTTTTGATTTTTTTACTGTACGATCACAACCTATATTACGTCATTTTAATTTTGTCTTAGGATACTATATCCTAATAATATAATAAGATAATTTTTCAAATAAAAAAAATCAGTTTTCACACTGAAAATTCGTCACAGAGGATCCCACCACGAGTTCAATCACAAATCCAAGTAGAAAATCGAAGCTCACTTTCCTCCTCGTCACCCTCGTCCATAAATCCCGCTAATCCCCTTCACCGCGATCATTCCATTTTTCCTCCAAACCCATTCCCACATAACGAACGGCCAATTAATACCGCACAATTCTACTCTCTCTCGTTTCTCGCCAACCCCTTAAATCATTCTCCCCATACTCGCATTACACGACTTTTTCGGTACTCGCGCCAAACGCGGAGGCCAAAAGTTTCCCTCCAGGGGCAATTACGCGTGACGCGACTGCTGGACTACTTCCCTTTCTTTTTTTTTTCTTTTCTTTTCTCAACGACGACTTTTTCCGGCGAGAAAACGCGCCTAGCGCGGAGACGGAGCGTTTTAAATAATCCAGAGAGCGCATATAGCGACGAGTGTCGCACGTTGCCCTGAGGGTTTGAGAGTGAGAAGAGAAGCGAGGGTGATTTTAAACGGTTGCAATTGAAGGCGTCGAGTGGGCTGGGTGAACTTTTTTTTTTTTGAAGTTTTGAGACACATGGGGGAGAATTGCGAGGATAGTTATTGTTGTGTAATATTGTAATGAAGTGCAATTAGCATGTGTGAGATGTTCAATAGGTGGGTTATGGTTTAGGAAAATGTCTCAGAATAGGAAAAACATACATATATAGATACAAATACATAAGTTTTCTTGAAATTAAATTTTGTGATTCAAAAATCTTAAAATTAGAAAAAACCACTAAAATTTAAATTTTTAGAAATTTTACTACAGAACAAAGTTTTATCGTTGAAAAAGGGAAAACTATTGCCAAGTATCCATTTTATTATGTAAAGATACTTTGCAAGACGACTGGTGAAACTTTGAACTACCAAATTTAGACTCTCCTATTGCTTAGAAGCAAAATTATAAAAAACATTCTTATAGTTAAAACAGTTATAGTATAATACCCATTCAAACTTATATAATATATGTATAAATTAAAGTTTTTATACATCCATTACTTTACACACACAGCAGCGCAACTCTTCTTCATAACCTGCAATACATTAAGCTTCAATTCCGCACTCGATTCCTCGTAGAAAAAAAAATTATTTCCCCTGCTATAATTTGATTGACATTTCGCGTACCAGGCAGTTCTAACGAGTATCATCAGCATCGCGCGTACATACTTTTGCGGGAAAAATGCTTAATTGCGCGCTTGCAGCTCATACATTCTTCATGACATTGCGCGCGACGATGGCATATATTCATCCAGCGTGTGATTATTGCCGGGCTTTTTTGCCGTGAGTGACGAATGGGTCGTTTGACCGAAATTTTCAGGTCGAGATGAGGAATTTCTTTTTTTTTTGTAAATAGAGCCATTAACGTACGGTGTGGTATAAGTGTATCTTGAATAAAATAAGTTATTTTGTTCGTTTGGTGGTTCAAAAATGAATTTTAAATTGATTTGTTTATTGACACGCACATGGTTGTCATATGTAGTTCATATTAATTGGGCATATTATGCTATATGAGGCATGTATGCGAATTACACGTAATTTTGGATGTTAATCTTTGACAGTATAGATGTAAGTGTAATAAAACTATAGATACTTTGGTTTTGGAGATGTAACATTCTGTTAGATGTAATGTAACTATTATCCCTCATGGTATTATGACAAGTAATTAAAATTTTAAAATATCACACGTTAAAACTTTTTATAAAATTTAAGATATTTTTGTTTATAGTAACCGTAGAACAATAATATATTATAGTATAGAACTATCTAAGAAGAAAAAGAAGACTATTAAAAGATTTATTGTGAAGAGTTTCGATTGAAAACTTTATTTCATTTTTCATTGTCAAAATAACAACAGCATTCAACAAACATATTCTATTTTACTATTACAATGCAGAAACGATTCCGCTTTCTCCTTCTCATCAATTAATTCTGCCATTTTCAAAAGCACAAGTTAACTCCTTTTCTCTCTACCTCATACACACGAAAAAAGAAATCTTTATATTAAAGGAATATCATTAACTATTAACGAATCGACATCTGGATATGAACAAACGAATATTTCTTAATAGTTAAAGAAATTCATTAGCAGTAAAGAAACTACTCGTTTAACATTGTTTCTTATATTAAAATCATGGTTCCTTAACTATTAAGACACAATCTTTGGTCTGCGAAATGGAAGGACAAAATCATATTCCTTAAATATTGAGACACGTCAGACGTAGTGTATGGCTTAGGAAAAGTATGGCTCCCCTCCAGCAAAATATTTTCTAGGAAACTCAAAATTGTAAATACTAGATTCCTTTTAAGAGCTCCGCCTACTTTTCCGGAGACGATGCTCATTCGACGTTTTATTTCAATTTTTAATTA
>JAYJLV010060570.1:0-17598 GCA_036873485.1 Torymus texanus
ATTTTTCTGACATTTCTATTAAATTTACGACCATTTGTATTGTATTTGTATTGTACTAATATTGTAAAATTTTAAAAAGTTTATAATTTGTAAGTGTATAGGAATTTTTTAAATAAACAGATAAATATATATTAGTCGTCATATTCACATTGAATTTTAATAGATAAAATAAATTATAACTACGATAAACGAAAAAAAATGATGGACTTATCCGGTTATTACGGGCACAAAATTTAAAAAATAGAATCCGGGGTATCTCGATTTTCAAAATAAGTGAATTTATTCGGTTATTTCGGGAAGCCACAAACATATATTTGTATAAAATATTTAATTTTCGTCTTTAACAGTTTAAAAAAACATCCAGAGCCTCGTGTATAATACCGGAATACATATACGTGCCATCTCGTTTAGATCTCGATATACTGTTCTTCGTATTGTAAAGGAAATTTATAATTCTAAATTTTTAACAAATGTCGTCATCGCACCTATCCACTCTCGTTATAGATAAAAGTCGCAGCTTATCAGCAGCACCTCTCGCACAGATGATGTCTCAATCAAGCGTGATAGTCAACAAACTTATACATATAATACGTTTTTACATTATTATCATCATCATCACCTTTGCACGTATTCTCACGTTTTTCGACTACTGTAAGAAAACTCACGAAACAATGTCACGCAGTTTCTATATAAATATATATATGTGTATATGTATCCACGCTAAGTCTATTGTATCGATTACAACAGCGAAGATTACACCTGAACACAGCTAACATTCTAATCTTATCGATATTTATTTTAATATAATAACCGTACAACTCGCACACGACACGAAGAGTAGTTAATTACATTTCGCAATCAGCCGGCGCGTGTACTTACACTGTTTACTGTGCCCACCGGCAATGCGGTCACTAACATCTTTGCCATACACACACACACATATATATATATATACTTCCTCCCCCTTGCGAATGACACAAGACACTCAAGCTAAGAAAAAAAAAGACTACCTTTAACTCTCGCTCGTCTTACGGTACACATATACCTTAAAGAAACCCGCACTCTGATAAGCATCGCACCGAAAGCAGCACCACACCAAGAGAGTCAACATCTGCAAAAGAAAGCGCTTGGCGAATAAAAAAAAAAAAAAACCGTACCAGTACGGGATGCCGCGATGCGATAATGAACTTCGTTGCCTTGCGAGCTCTTATCTTACGCTGATAGCGTATATACCTATACTCGCGTACTCAACCTGACGTAATCTTGAACGAATTTCGCCTTTCAGAAAAGGTGCACGCCTGAGCGCCTGCCGGTGGCGGAGAAAAGCGCTCTTGATGCGGAGTGGGAGGGCGAGAGAGAGAGAGAGAGAGAGACGAAACCGGAAGTACCGAGGAGTTGGAGTGAGCGAGCGTGAGCGCGGCGAGCGTCCGCGCAGCAGTTTTCGCGCTGTCGTTGCGCGCGGACACCGCGAGTTGGAGCGCGAGCTCGCGAGTATAGTATATACTAATATTGTATATATACGTACAAGGGTTGTTGTATTACAGTATAGAAGTGGAGTGAAGAAGTTGTGAAGAATATTTTTGTGAGAAGAGAAAGTGAAGGTTTCTTTTTTTAAGTGAGGTTTGTGAAGTTTATATAGTGTAGTGTGAGGTGGTGATGAAGGGAGTGTGAAATTTGGTGGTTTGTATATATACTGAGAGGTTTTAGGAACTGGATCTTTTTTTTGTCGTTGTAGTAGATTGGAAGACGAAAAGTGTTGTATAATGAATTTTTATTGTCCGTTTATCTTTAAATATTTTACGGCTGTGTGTATAATAATGTACGATGAAAATGACGGGGTTTCTTGCTTATACTCTTTTGTTAATTTCTATATGCCGACGCGTCAGTTATATATTGTTTACGCAGTGCTTTCACTGGTTCGCTATCGGTCGTAAAAAGGATGTTTTACTGCACTTGTAAATATATCTTAGGAGTTGAATCTTTAGCTTAATATCTCATTACGGCTCACATTGCGAAGATAAAATCATTTGAGCCACGTTTTTATATAGACATTGTATGAATAAGTAATTGAATAATATGATGGACAATTAAACTTTTATCAATACTTTTTGTCTTTTCAATGATTTCGTTGCCTATATGATTATTTTTAGTGCTGCTTATTCTTTTTATACGCGTATGACCAACGCTAAAAAAGTTATCGTAACACTAGAACTTTCGCGTTGTAATATCAATAAAAACAGCGTAAAAGAACTTCTTACATTTCTCAAAATGAAGAAACTGACGTTACAAAACTTAACATATAAAACTATAATGAGTCAACGGCTAAATAGACCGTTAAAAAAGAATACCAAAAGTGACCAAATTGTTACTATAATTATTAGTCGCCCGTTTAATTTTAAATATTTTATCGCACTACAACAAGGCCGTATACGTACACCGCTGACATTGGCGCATTTTTGCTACACGTCGAATTTATTAGCAACGTGCCTCGGGCACTCACAAAAAACTAACCACCACAATGACACCGATAAGCTCATACATATACACACGTACATTCATCGCGGTATTCGCTGTTGCATACTTTGCGAATTCCAACGACTAAAGAAAAAAAAAACCTTCTCACGTGTGTGTATATATATATATATATACACACACACACACACACACACACACACACACACACACGTATGATTCGATTTGCTCCATTCTCTCATTGCAATATTACATATAGAAATACAGTATAATCGTACGTGTCCTTCCTTAGAAGCTGTAATGTTTTCAACGTTTCAATGCCGACATACGGCGAGGTTCCTCGCGCGTTCTCGCAATTTCATCGCGATCTAAGGATTATATTCGCACAAGGTTCTGACAAAAAGCTATATCCAAATCAATCCCCCCACTCGCACATAGCGTCGTAATTAGAAATTATCCAAGCGACGACTGTATGTATGTATGTATGTATGTATATACAAACCGCTGCGGCTGATTACAGACGACGAGGAAACGCGCACGCGCGCGTAACGCACGTATATATATACATGATGACATTGAGTGGATCCGATGTAACGTGAAAGTATCTTGTATGTATCGTATACGTATACAGATGAATGGAGTGTATATAGGATGTTGTCCATTATGCGATGATGATCTGTGCCTATTACCGCAGAGACTTGATGATCGACAATTAGATCGTCTCGATGACGAAATGCAATGATGGAAGAAAAAAAAAAAGAAGCACAAACGCGCGTATATGCTATATAGTGATACGGTATATAGAAAGTCATATATATTCCGAATATACTCTATACATACACGATGATCGTAACGTAAAAGAAACTCTAAGACACTGGCGGCCAGGGGCTTGTATATAAATTTCTCTTTCATCCAATTTATTCGACGCTGCTAGCGTTTTATACGTATACATATATATATACGCTAACGTGTAACAGCGTTTCCTTCTAATTATATATACCGGCTGCGCTTTGATTGACGCGAAAATTTCTAAAAACTTTAGACCATATACATATACAGCTTATCTTCCGAAAAATTCTGATATCTCTCGGCAATGACGTTCACGAAATCGGTAGCCCCTTCTTTATATACATATACGAGGTCAGATCTTCTTTTCTTCTTTTTTATTCTTTATCTATACATACATACACACCTCCACTATATACACTCCTTCGCGATCATTACTCAAGAAAAAAAAAATCCGTAAAAATCATCATGATTCCGTACACTTTCTAATATTATATACATACCTACGTCTGTATGTCTTTCTCTCTTTCACCCGGACGTGTAATTTTGTACGTCTTCGCCAACACGTAGCAAGAGGGAAGAAAGAAAGAAAGAAAGAAAGAAAAAAAAAACATATAGCCATCAGAGAGTACAGAGCATTGTGCGTGTTCACTCTGCGTGTGCGTGAATCTCGTTGTGTTATGCGTCCGCGTCGTCGCTGTGATTTCACGAAAATTACATGCTCGGCTCGTTAAACCTATATATGTATATGTACGCGCGCTGGGGCTACCGTTAACCCGTTTACCGTAAACGCACTCTGTCATTTCCCGAATGGGTAATTGCGCGAATATATATGTATATATATACGTGCATGCGAGTGAACGCGAGGAAATGATTTTGTAGTCCAAATATTTTATTAATACTTGCAGGATTAGATGATGCGCTGTCGTGCATATTAATATATATGTGTGTATGGGTATAGAAATGTATACGAGGATGTGGTTTTATTTACGTTTGCACGGGGGAGATTGAGTTATCGACGAGGCATGCGACCAGATTGTTGTTGTTGTTTGTTGGCACATGTTTGGTAGATGTATACGTATACGCGGGAATGAAATTAATTTTGATGCTTTTCAGTGTAGTTTAATTAGGATAGACTTTGGTATATACACGAGGTAGAATTTACATAATCGATTTTCAAATCTATAATGATATATTAGTAAATTTAATGGCGTTTAATGCTTGGAAATTCGATGGTAACAATTAATATTCAGAAATTAATAGTATATATGTATTTGGGAGAGTTATATATATGGCGCAGGAATGATTATACAAACAAGCACGTGATAACAGTAATTAAGCGTGCATATATCTTATATGTTTGAGAAAACGCGTAAAGCGACGACGTTTAAGATTCTAAATCTTCATTATCATTAGTCTAATCGTTGTAATTAGAATCCAAAGTATACTTCACGGGTTAACTAAAACCAAACATACTCCAATCTATCTGCTCCAAAAATATACTCTCTCAACAATTCCACACACATACTCTCGTTATAATTATATCCAAGAAAATATCGAATCGTCGCTTGAAAGCATAAAAAAAGAATCGTATAACCGCGTACATTTTCCTCGTCGTATAGTATCACACATACAGACACTCTGCACCTATATTCGAATAAAATCTGTACATATATAAAACGAAAACTATCCATGTCACGAGGAAAAGTTAGTTTAACAGACAACCACGTTCATGTATATACTAGTGACTCTATGTACACCCGTATAGTCCTTGACACGCAGATATCCACCTACTGTACTCTCCTCGCGTCGGAGAGAGAGAGAGTCTGCCACTCGCGATTGTCATTATCAGTCCTCGCGCATAGCTCGAGGTGACATCGAATGCAATTCGTATACCGAGCTGTTGCAGGTTATCTCGCAAGGACACACACATACACCGCGTGCGGTATACAATAATTATACATGCGCGCGTAGAAATCACACGGTTGCAACCCGTTTCCTTCCATGTGGCGCTCCAATTGGAAATCGCTACTTCGATGTGTTTCGAATCGTGAGGAAGGTTTGATTTTGAAATTACTATTATCAGTGCGTATATATATATATAAGGAGTCACGAGACTTTAAATTTGTGCGAGACGATTATCAAGGTTTTTATCTCGCAGTGATAAAAGTGCGAGAAGGTGTATTATAGTCTTATTGTGGAATATAAAACGCGCGCGTGAACGCGATAATTGTACTTTGATATGATGATAAAAGAAAGAAAAAGTCACGCGGTGTGTTTTTTTTATTTTTCTATTGTTATGTGTGTAAGGAGCGGTTATTGTATATACATCCAGTATTAACCACGCGCCTCGGTACATAATTTATAGACTGTAAATTAAAAAGAAAGTATATACAAATATTAAATTCATAATCACTTATATGTATATATTTATTACTCACGGTAGCGGAATACCACGGCACCTAAACCTCTATACCCTATACGTGTAAAGTCTGTTTTAAGGCCTATTACTTAACACTCGCCTTACCGATGCGCGATAAAGCAAAAAAAAAAAAAAAGAACGGAGAACCAGAACCTCACCAGTCGGCTTCCATATTACGAAACGACTGAAACTAATAAATAAACCATAGCAGAGTAGTCGCGGTAGAAAGAAAGCGTGCAACGGTGCGCGACTCTATACGCGTATCCGAAAAGGGAAAAAAAAATAGAACTTTTCGATCGCTTATATATACATGTATGTGAGTATGTTCCGCGTCTCTCTATCACATAGGCGAATCTTTCGCGTTTCCGCGGACTTTCGCTCGCCCGCGTGCAATAATTAAGACGTATACTTACGCTATAACCGTGACGTTTAATCTTCGTCGTAGTCGTTGTAGTTGATGTCGAAAAATACAGGTAGCTATTGTTCGTCTCAAATACGGTTCCATTGATATAGTGATGGATGTGTGTGTGTGTGTATATATATATATATATGTGTGTGTGTGTGTGTGTGTGTGTGTGTACTTGTGTATATTGAATGGCAATGGTGATGGTGAATTGATGCGAGAGCACTTTTTTTCGGGGTCGTTGAAGAGGGGGAGAGAAGGATGGGTGTAGTGTGTGTATTGTTTACGTAAGGAGAATTGGATATAATGCGCTGAATCGGTATATACGCGGTTTGGGTTTGTTGGAACTCCTGCAAGCGTATATGTATATATGTGTATGTGTGAATGACTGAAATCGGAGTGTTTTGGGTTGGGGGAACTCCAGTTGATGTAATTAATTCCGCGTGCGCGCGATCGAGTTAACGAGGAGATTTTTCACGTCGAACTCGAACGGTACGCTGTCGCTTATTTGTAAGTGCCTTCATTAATTAAGGTAATGGTATTATGTACATGTGAACATTTGTATGTACAAATTTAAGTATTAATAATAGGGATAATTTGAAATGTAGTGCGATATAATATACAATACTTTTTTCTTTTATTTAGGGAAAGTATAATTTTATATATATATATCGAAACACGGTACAAATCAAAATGTCAGTTTTTTTCTTTTCATTTCACCCGCATAAAATGTAAAGAGTTCTTCGTATATATATACGATCGGTCAAAGTTAATTTTCTCAAGAAAAATTATACGTGTATATATAAAAAAGAAAATACAATTACAGCTCTACACTGTCGAAAAAAAAGCAACACCTCCCTTTCCAATAACACTGCGGAATTCCGCAACTTCCTCACGCTCAGCCTGATCCCCCTTGTCCATCAACGCAGAAGCTACCATTGCAACGAAGGAACCTTATTGCCGATGGTATACTACTACCGATGCGCACGCAAAGGCCTTGAAGGAAAAAAAGCCAAAAACAATTTCCGCAGCGGCGGCGGCAGCAGCATCGAGAAAATGTGATTCCGAAACCTACACTACGGTGCAGTTCAGCGAAGAACTTCTTCGACCATCTATATATATATACTATATAACGACTATTGCAAAAAAAAGGTGACTGCCACACAACGACACCCCGTATACTATATACAGCTCTGGACCGGAACCGACGTGTCTCTTGCACAAAGAGTACCGGCTCTCTCTCTCTCTCTCTGTTATAAGAGTGCACAATACGGAAAAGGCTATACGCGCAGGATGCAACAGCAACAGCAGGAGCAGGAGCAGGAGCAGTGTCCAAGTTATCGGCAAGCCGATCGGCGCGAAAAGGCGCGAGCATTGTATTAATATTCGCAAGAGCGAGATCGTAAGAGAAGATAGTTGTGTGTGCAAGCGCGTATATAGTCGCGCCTATAGACTGTGGAAATGCCGAGTGTCGTGGAAATATTGTGAAGAAGAAGAAGAAGAAGAAGAGGAGGAAGAGATAGAGAAAGGAACGAAGGTATAAAGGAAAGGAAGAAAGAGAGAGAGAGAGAGAGGATGTCCTGTAGGAAGAAAATCGACTCGAAGATATGGAACGAGTGGTCCGAGTACACGCAGATGGTGAGTTGTTTGAAGATAAGGGAGGGTGGGAATTATCGTCACGTATGGTGACCTTTGAATTTATATATACGTGAAATGACGTGAAATTTTTTGTTATGTATATAAATAAACTGCGCGATAATTTATAACGTTATCGGACCGATGTTAACATGGACTTTAATGAATTTACTTTGTCGCGCATGCGGTGATGATAAATTCGATTGGGGAGAGAAGAGACAGAGAGGTAAAGAGTGACTTGTAGAACGCACTCTGCTAGATTGTTCGATGGACTAATGCGCCGTGATAATAATAGATATAATTTCATTGATGTACTGACGAGATATAATTGAGATAGCGGTGGTGTTCGCGGCTTTGTTTTGGCGCGCAAACTCATCGTGCAAGAAACACTTTCGTCGATTTGCTGTATTTATTATATATAATCCGATTAAGATGGTTGGTTTTATTGATTTTCAAAGCAGTAGATTACTATAAATTTGTATTATTTATTTGTACACAGTATAATTATACTGTTACTCAAGGATCATTTGGTAATGTTTTCTACATCGGTACAGTTATCTCGACCGATTTTTCCAAACTATCCGATGACCCGCGTACAACCTTTTTCTCTATCCATGTATACACACATACACATCAACCAACTAACGTGCAGCATTCCTCTCTCTCTCTCTCGCTTATTATTCTCCTATATAACAACTCTCGAAGAATTAAAAACCGTATAACCGATCGCGGCCGTCGCTTACATAACGCAAGCCCCGCAACATCAAAGGCTCTGGCTCTCTCTACCACATAGATACACGCATAGAGTATACAATAGGAAACCCCCATCTAACCGTGCACTTTTCCCATATATCCTTATACACGCCGAAGAAAACAAAAACCCATGTCCTACAAAACATTTCAACTGAAAAGTCACAAACCTCTATATATATATATATATATATATATATTCACAAAGTCACGCAGCCTCACATGTACAATATAACTTGTACGCCAAGGGCATACACGCGGGGGTGAGGCATGTACGGTTGTTGCACAATCTTTGCGCGCGCGTGTGCCAGGAGAAAATCCCGTTCGATATAGTATACGACAATCGCGCGACAAGATCAAGAGCGCGATCGGTATATACACTTATGTACGAATTTTCCCTTTTTTATTCGATTGATGGTCGCGTGCATTAAGCTGGGATGAATCGGAAAGTATCGTATGTGAGAGTATATAATGGATATATAGTATTGCATTGGCGCCGCACGTATACTATAAGATTTCAAAATTGCGGTTTTATAAGCGCGAGCTTTGATACGGTCGCGGCGCGATGCGCTTTTAATAGAACGCGAGTGTATGTATATGTATGATAATGGTATTATTTCAAACTGTTGCTATGCTTGATGCGCACCATTAAATACAATTTTAAATGTATATAAAGCTTTTTGTCTTATGTAAAGTAAAAGCGTCGAAAAAAGTGAATGGTATGCGTATATATAGAATGAGATATCTCGACTTTTCTTTTTCTTTTTTTTTCTTTTCTACCAATAGAAACCAAAAACGAGTGTATTAAAGACAGTGAAAATATATTTGCAACGGCGGCTGCATTCGTTAAAGAATTCGAATTTGAATCGATAATCGAGTTTCTAAAACTGGCCCTCTTATCTATCTCTCGAAATGAAAAATCGATGTAATTACAAGGTATATAGATATATACCCTTCACGCATCGAACACGCGTATAGCATTTACGTTACTAATTACCTATATATTACCAATATGCCACCGCCTTACGTGAGAAAAACTAAATTTCCACTCATATAATTAATTCACATCGATTTGCCTCCCGCATTCCACCGGTCACTCATCCTTAAAGGTTCGTCGTAATCTCGCTTTTTTCATTGTACACCACCGCCCTGAACGCCTTAATCACTATACTATATATATATATATATATATACTCGCATGGCGCCAGTGTAATGTGCAACAAAGAAACATAACAACACAAGCTCTATTCTATATATAAACAGGCGCGAGAGTGAATCTTGGTCAGCAATCGCAGAAAAATATAGGAACAACACGCCGTTAATTTATTGTAACATCCATGCGCGTCATCGCGATATACACGATGATGGCGCCTACTCTCTCTTTCTCTCTCCTCTTCTTCTTATTCTCGTACTAAAATTACACGATACAATAAGGGCTGTGTTATATATATAGTGTATACGCGCAAGCACGTGTATATGTACTTACATATACACGGTAAATCGATGATACGCGAGCTCGTGTTTGGTTAATCGGCGTGCACATATAGCCTGCAAGCAGATGGGACGCAAAGATGAGCTGCACTGAGAGAGGGAGAGAGAAAAAATTCGCACCCACGACGTTGTGGAGGCGGTGTTTATCGGCTTGAGTGAGATCGTTATTAATTTTTGAAGCTGGATTTCGTGAGGAGATGGTGGATATGTTGTTTTCTTTTTTGCGCAAGTGAAGAAGAGGTGCGGTGGAAGGGTGAAGGTCCGGTGTGAGGTGTGAAAGGTTGATTCTGAGAGTGAAAGTGGAGAGAATCAATTTTTGCGGTATCAAAAGATCGATAGGAGATTGAGGGGTAATAATAAAAAAAAAATGAAATGTGGTCGGTGCAGATTTTTTAAAATTGATAAAATATATATGTATATATCTTCACAGGTTAAATAAATGAATTCATATTGAAAATATTTTATAATTTTTGTTTTTTAATTGTTTGTATATGAATATTTCGTACTCCGAAATATACTGCTTTAAGCGAATTCAGAAACAAAAATAGTTTCATAAATATAACTATCTTAAATGGTATTCTTTACGAAAACTAAACACCCACACCTACACTGTACAACATTCCAACACTACAATCCCTTCAAAAACCTCTCGACGAACATAACTGCACATCTATCCGGAATCTCTAATCACCTCTCTCCTCAATACATCTTCATCTCCAAAAACCGTTCCCGCATCACACGCACATAACAAAAGTCAGAGTCAAACCTCGTATCCTAAATCTCCATCCGAAAGGATCACCTGTCTATGCAAAAAAAAACCCCTAATTGCCAAAGCCGCTCATCTCACTAGCTTAATCACCGATCTCAGCTGATATACACTATATGGTTCGTTTGTATACATATACCTGACTCTCCCAGTTTCGCTATATACGCGGTCGTATAGATTATTATATATAAGCGGGCTCTTGCGAGAGAAAGAGAAAGAAAGAAGAAGAGTGCGTCTACCTGTTCTCGGGTGGCCGCGCGCATCCGAATTCATCTCTCTCCCAAGAAGAAGAAGAAGAGAGTAGAAAGAGGAAAGGATACTTTACGTCTAACCCCCCTATATACTATAGTGCTGTTGCAGTCTTTCTCGGTTCTGCGTGCGCGCGCGCGCGCTTCTCTTGTGTCTTCTTCTGCTCTTCTCTTCTTTCGAGCGTCGCACAGTTGCCTCCAGGCTTGGGGTCGGTGGTTATGTTAGACGCAGTTTTCTCATTGTTTTATTTCAAAAATTTCAGAGAGAGACTCTTTTTTAGAAAAATTTACTTTAATCGTTCTAATTATGATGTTAATGGTTCAAGTATATTTTTTATTCGACGGTTGTTTTTATTAGCTTTAAAGTGTTTAAATATTATGTTTGAAGTATATATTAAAATAATAGTTTTAAATACAAATGTATAAATATTGTTATTATTAAAGAAAATAGTTATAGTTAAAGAATTCTAAAGAATAATATACTGAGCTTTCTCAGAATAATATTGAGAATGTGCTGACTTTTCACTTTTTATCATCTCTCATCTTACCTCAAGCATCATATTATTATGCAACCATGAAAAGTCATCCTTCCCAAAATCCTAAACCTAAAAGGCCCAAAATATTATGATTTACAACACTTTAAGACTTTTTTGGATGATATGATCAAAAATTCAATCGAGATAAGACGAAACCAACATAGAGACACATGAAAAATTTTCAAATACATCACATAATAATACTGATAAATAATTTTGTTAATATATATAAAACTATATTCCAACTGCATTGGAAAGACAAATAACCCTCCAATTATATATAAATTCCACATTGAATTCCAGCACGAAAAGTCCTTCAATGCGATTATCCACACTCCCGTGTAAAAATACCACCAACCGCGAAAAATCTTACTCCTGACGAGCGAATCCGATTCTGAAGCGCGAATCGAATCGCACTCGCACACCACGCCGTCCGTATACACATTGCACCTCATCCCCTTTGGAACAAAAGGGTATATATAACGAACAATCTTTTGCATGCAACGCTGCGTACGAAAAAAAGGACATATATACGTGTTTACCCAGCGAAATCCATTCTATTATCTTAATCTGCGTCTAGACGGTGAAGAGGGAGAGAGAGAGAGAGAGAGAGAGAGAGAGCGATGACCAGAAAAAGACGAGTATGCGAGAGTGGCGAAAAAACGCTCCCATTTCTCCGCTACGCTCGCAGTTAGTTTCGCCGTGTCTTTTAGTAGGAGGCGTGGATATATGGGTATATAGGTAGTAAAGTTGCAAAGACGACGACGACAACGACTCCTTTCTCTTTTTGGCCTTCGGACCGAGAGTGCGAGGGAGTTTTACTCTTTCTCTCTATCTGTCGGACTGCAGTTTTTCTGACAACTTATTAGATTTTATCAAGAGTTTTGAAGTGCAAGAGACGTATAAAGAATATCTCTCGCGAGAAAGAAACATTAAACGTGGACTTTGTATGCTATATATCGCGAGTCGTAAAGTTAATTTTGAAATGGAAACATTTTGCTTTTATCAAAGCCATTATCACTCTATACTTTAATACTTAAACCAAACAGAAAATTTATATCCACTTGAAACCATTTTATTTTATCCTTAACCTATTGTCCAGTTAATCTCTGCGTTACATTATAATCCCAGTGAAAAGGGGGGCACGAAATCGGTAAACTGTTCACGGTCCCTGCGCGTTCACCGTGTAGACAAATCCCCGAGCGATTTCCGTTTTACCTGCAAAAGCCGGTGCGGCAGTTCTTGGAGTCTGAGCAGACGACCATTTCTCGGTCCTCTCTTTTCTCCGCAGTCTATATACCCGCGTTAAACGTCGTTTTTCTACTGTTACCGCGTCGCTTCTTTCTCTTTTCTTTGCTCCTCCCCTAGTTTCGTTCTCACTCTTTTAGCCTGTCCTTCGATTTATTTATTGGGATTCCAGAATTTAATGGGAATTGTCGCCTTTTTATCCGAATTATACTGCCTCGTTGGGCACAATGATTAAGGGCTAATTTATTGTTATTTGGACTGCAAAAGGTTCGATGAGAAAAAGTACACTATTTCGGAAATATTTGTATCGATAATAATGCAGATGTTTTTTTTCAGAACATTTAATTTTTATTTCTGTACGTTTGAACAAAATTTAATACCGCTTAATTTAGTAAATTTGTTTAACATGATACACCACTATACACGTAATTACCACATCAATCACATTGAAAATCACCTTTGAAAAACAAAAATCTCAACTCCCAGCTGGTAACTCTCACCACACTTTCCTTGAAAATCCTGCACAACCGTCCTAAACATCCGTAACAACAAGACCATCAGCACGTACGTAGTGGTCAACCTTCTAACGTCCGCCGTTGTTGTTGTCGTTGTTGTCATCGTCGTCGTCTTTCGCTCCCGATCCTCATTTTTCACCTGTTTAAGGACTGTTACGCGGGCTCGCTCGCGCAAGTCCCATTGTGCATGAAACACGACGCGCGCGCTCCCACGTTCTCGTCCCTACGGCGAATAAACAATCCTCTCTCTCTTCCTCTCCTTTCCTCTCATTCTCTTCTCTCCAGCATCCCTCTCTCTCTCTCCGCATCGCTTCTTTTCTTCGTTTTGCCCCGTCTTACCACCGCGCACGGAACACCGCGTCCCTCTCTTCCTTCGCTGACGAGCGCGTGTATACTCCCTTCTCTCTCTCTCTTTTTCTCCGCTTTAGTTTTCTCTCTTTTCAACCTCTCTCTCTCTTTCTCGCAAGTTGCATTGTAGCTCATTTTCTGTTCGTTCCGAGAGCGCGTGTCTCTCTCTCTCTCTCTCTCTCTCTCTCTCTGGCTTCCTTCCGTACGCGAGCCCTGCACCTTGTGCATCGTCGCGACTTTGCTTCTTTAAACGTGTGTGTGTGTGTGTGTGTGTGTGTGTGTGTAAGATGTGGATATATGTATATACGAAGTGCAAAAGGTTTGCTTTCACTTTTGGAATTGGATAATAGCTGAGATTAGGGGAACACGAGAGAGAGAGTCGACAAGGTTTTTTAAGATATACATATAAGAGATGACGGGGAAATCGGGGTTTTTGACTTTATCGTTAATTTCGATCCGGTTTTTCAGGTATATATATATATATGTATGTATAAAGCGCGCGACATGGCTTTTCAATAAGTGAGGTCTTTGATTTTCAATGCTGTCCGATCGCTTCCTTTAGTATATATACATAATTTGATAGTGTCCGCACGTATAAAAGCAATTTTAAACAAGCTATATCGATTTCACGTTATTTCTTTATGTTATAGCTGCATAGCCGACCGAAATTGATGAAATCGATTCAGTAGCTCTATAATTGATAAAATTATACGAAACCTTAAAAAACGAATTTTATAAACATTCCTTTAGAATATGGACATAATAATAAAAAATTTTGGGAACAATGATATTGTACAAAAACATTAATAATACAGTATAAGCTTATGGAATTCAATTAACTATATTGACAGTGTAACATGTAAAATCTTTACATCCAAATCCCATAAATAACCCACTCGTTAAAAAAACAAAAGCACCCATCATATCCACAGCATTTTCCAACTCCGAAACAACCATTCCAGCGTACCCAATTTTAATAAACCTCGCTACTCCGTCGAAGACCGAAACAAAAAACAACCATCTTCTCTCCAACCTCATCATTTTTCCATCACCATACTATCCTCACATCCTCTTCTCCACCTCGATAAATCACCTGCGTTCGCTCGGAACTTCCTCCTCCACACGCAACCCTTCATCTCCTCTCTGTCTGTCTCTCATTCCATCTATATACTCTCTACAATGCTTGATGCGTTATAACCTCCAGAAAAGTAAAGCGTAAACGGGGCTACCTGCACAACACTGTGCTGTATATATACTATACGGCACCGCCAAGAGATCTCGTGTGCTAGCGCGCGCAGCGCTCGCGCGGCATGTCCCCCTTCTCTTTCTCTCTCTCTCTCTCTCTTTCGCTCGCTCGCTATATACGTTCCTTCGAAACACCGAGACCAAACTGACCAGTCTGCTCTTGAACTACCTCGGCATCGCGCGCGTCGTCGTCGCCGCCACCGTCGCGTTGGCGTTTCTTCGTTGTCGTCGCTGTATATATACCGCTGGAGCAGAGAGAAAGAGAGAGAGACTCGTTTTTCGCGCCGGCATATATATAGTGACTGCGTCGCTGTGGTCCCCCGGATCGTTGCAGTATATATACATATATAGTTTAGTACAGGATTTTTCGGGGCTGTGGGTGATAAGGAGAGAAGTGTGTGAGTTGAAGTATAGTGCCAGGAAGGAGCTGGTGGATATATACGAGTGGTGTAGGGTGATGCAGTGAAGGAGGGGAGAAGAAGGAGGTAATTAAAGGTAGGATGGTGTGTGGATTGCAACTGGAGATCGGTGTGTATATATATATATATATATATATATACACACCTAAGAGGTGGTGCTAGTTGTTCTGAGAGAATTTTCGGATGAATTGTATGTGTGTGCTGGATCATGTATATATGGGACACTGATCAAAAAATCGTTACTGAAATATATTCAACATTGCTCCGATTTTCTAAACATATAATGTTCAAGTTGAAGCATGGCATCATCTTTTTTTTTTACTGCAACATAAGTCATTGCATTCTTGTAATGCAGTTTCCAAACTGTAATCGTAACGAAACACTTGTTACATCCACGACAAAGAAGCAGTATCACTTAACGGACAAACTATATAATGCTAAACTGTCTTTAACTGTGTGTCTGGTGCGAGGCGGAAGCGCCGACGCGTGTGTGTGTGTGTGTGTATATATATATATATATATACAGGCAGAGACACTCGTCGCGCGAGCAGATTACATCCACGTGGTGAAACAACGATCGTTCAGATGAGGCGGACTTTTTTTTTTATTATTTCCTCGTGCGAGCGCCTGCAGGAGCAGCACGTGATGTCACACAACTGTGAAGTTATACACAAGCGCGCGAGCACGGATATACAGTTGGAATGCGGCGGAACAGTCGTTAAAATTGCCTTTGCTCACTCGGCGCGTGCGGTGTTATTTGAATATTATCTGTCCGCGTGTCTTGGGAAATTGTTTATTTAACGGCGTCGTTTGAATAATGACTAATTGGCGTATCGTTGTTCCGGAACATTGTGTCGCTTTGAGAATATGGATTTTTGTTTGTTTTACTGTGGATTTAAGATTTACTTAGTTTAAAATAATTTGTTTTTTTTTAATTTTACTTTTATGATGAGTTATTAATATAGGTTTTAAAATAATTAGAATAATAACTGAAATTATCTTAATATATGAAATTAAATGAAACTTCCAATAAAAAATTTATACATCGCTAAATTTCGTGTAATAGGTCGGTAAAAATCAAATCGAAACAAAAAAACAATTATTAACAACGAAACGTGACTTATATACCAGTATAATAAAAGCACACGTAAAAACCATACGGATTCATCTCACGAAATCACGCGACCCAACAAAAGCTCTTACTGCACCTCGTTATTTACATTTCATATATACATTAAGCACACCATACACACAATCTCCCATCACCAAACACAAAAATCCCTCATTCTCCTACATTCCTTGCGTACCGCCTTACGGCGCGCCAAGACATTCCACAGCTCCTCGAATTCAAATCCACTCTACCTAACGACCCTCTCTCTCCTCTCTCCTCTCTCACTTTATCCGTTACAAAAGGCGCAGCAAACCACCTCCTCCTGCACAACACGATCATGAATAACCAGAGCATAATTGCGCTCGCTATAACACAACTTCTCTTTCTCTCTTTCTTGTGCGCTTGTTAGCTCATCACTCAGTGAAAAATGCAACTATATACAATTCCTTTCCTTTCCTCCCTATACGCGAGCTCGTTTACAAATCAAACGATCCTTTGCGCGCGTGATTTCTATCGACCTTTTCCCTCGTGCGCGTGATGTGCGCGTGCAAAAGAGGCGCGTTTAAATCGCTACGGCAATGGTGCGAGCTGATGTAACGCCGCGAAATTGCGGGCTCAAGCGGCAGCGTAATCGCACCTGGGTGACGGTATGTCGTAACGCGATCTGGTGAGCATGGCTTCTGCGACGACAGTGAAGACGACGACAACGACGATTTTCTTGTGTGATTCTGGTAAAAATGCGGCAATGGATCTCGCTGTTTGTGAAAGAGATGTTATAGGTGTCTGGGTTGGATTGTTTGATGGTGCGGTTGGGTTAAACGATAGGGTTGAGAGGAGATAGAGAAGATTTGTTGGTTGTGCGAATCGGAATAGCAATTTTACCGTTTTTGGGTTGGGTTAACATGATGTCTTAACATTACGATGGCCTAGAAAACTTTGTAGAAGTAAATAAATGTTTTTAAATACAAGTTTATAATTGTTTTAGTGCACACTGTTTCCTCGATTACACGAGATAATGCAACAAGTTCCATTCTTTGCAAGATATCTATAGTGTAAAAATATGGATCTGAAAAGTTTGCAACGTTGGAGTGTAACGAAATAAAAAAATTTATTTTACTTCAAAGATATACATTTATCAATTAATATTAATTTTGAGTTTAGATTTAGTGTTTTATTGTATAAAATAACTTTAGAATAAAAGTT
>JAYJLV010060590.1:0-17585 GCA_036873485.1 Torymus texanus
TAGGTGTGCCCCAAAAAAAAATTTATTAAGTTTTTTGACCCCAGTTGTTTCCACTTTTCTGGAGAGATGCACATATAATAGATGTTGGAGTGAAATTAAGAACTTCTCGGAAATGACGTTAAAAACTATCAAATATGAAACTTTTCAACTCCGATTAACAAATAGTTGATACTGATAATATGTTACAACCTTTCTATCTGAATCATTCTCTTTTTAACGTCAATTATTCTTATCCGATTCCAGTTCACGCAGGACAACCAACAACAAATGTAGAAAACACCCTCACGCTCACTCTCTAATAAGCTATTTATTCTCTTCCACAATACTTGCCATCAGCCGATGTCTCGCACGCGAGGGAGAGGACAAAGGGGGCACGTATAGCTAAGGAAAAAGGAAATGGGAATCGAAGATGGATAAGAGAAAACCGTATAGTGGAAGACTCTCGAATACAAAGTATTCGTGACTGTAATTGTCTGATGGATTCCGAGACACATAGAAATCCACTTGAAAAGTAGCCATTACCTTAATTATTGGCCTATCGCGCGTGCGCGCACGTACGTGTCCCACGTAGGAAGACGAGAATGATTAGACAGTGTATGTAAGGGATATATATATGTGTGTGTGTGTGTCGCTGGTCAATTGAGCGCGTGTATCCGTACGGGAAGGGTATATTATCTATATATGCGATGAATGTGCCGTCGGAGTATAATTATTGGCATATGAGCACATGATATATGTGCGGATTGTGAGAATGATTGGTATTAGAAGAACGTTATTGATATGTCAGTTTAGGTGTAATTGATTATTCTGATGGTATACTATCATTCCGACAGGATTATAACAATTAAGTTTGGATGTTCGATTGAATGTTGGAAAATTTTAAATAAATTTACATGGTAAAATCAATGAAATTGACATAAAAGTGAATAAATTTAATTAACGAAGGTTAAGTGCTAATGTATTAACAAAACGTATTATTATAACATTTATTATTATGGTTATCTTTTTTTCGAAGAATAACACATCGTAACGACTACTATATTCGTGCGATCATTATTCGTTATTACGGATCAATATACCATTAGCAATCCAAAACATACGATAACCGCGTGCAATTCCAAGCAGAAATCACGATAATATCCCCTCTTTTGGCAACAGTACGCTCAAAGCTCGTAGCCCATCGGATTTATGACTAAACGGTCCATTCAAGCCATTTAAATTATAAGCTCGTTCAGCATACACAATGATGCCACATGTTGGACATTAAGAGCCACCGGGAATCTCGCATATAAACGCATTAAGACCGTTTCCACCGGTGTTAAACGGCAAATCGTTTGGTTCGTTGATGAAAACGTATGCCACGAAGAAGCAGAGTCAGCTGATTGAGATGAATGATATATGTTTGGCTAAATTTAATTGTGTATAAAGTATAAATAGAAATTGTGAAAGGAAAACTGATTGTATAGAGGGGAAAAAACGCTTAAAAGTGATGTAAGCGTTTATAGATGTAAAGAGCTTTTCAATTTGTTCATGTTCTATATTTGACTAACTTAAATCTTTATTATTACTACTTCTGTAATCAAATACTTTTTCAAATTTTATTAATATTTTAAAGCAAGCTTATCACGAAAGTATCGAAGTATCCAAATAAAACCAATCGATTACGCAGATCCAAAATGAAAAATAACCAATAAGAAAAAAGGGGTAACCCCGCGTACCACTCGACAAAAGTACAACGTTATAAATATGAAATCGGGTTCGCGTCGCAGGGATGCGCCGGCACTGTATATATACCGCGTCGTGCGCATGCGCGCAATACACGCTTTAGCGGAGCGCACAGCCGAGAATCCCCTTAGATTTATCGTAACTCGTTACCGAGCCTCAGATAGCTCGGCTCTGATACCTCGATCGTAAATTATCAGAAGCGTTTCGTATTTAAAAGCGCCCCGCACGTCTGATACATACGTATAGCGTATAGCGCATCCGGTGTCTCCGAAAATAATTTATTTACATTTTCGATTTTTCCCGTGTCATTAGAACGCGAGAGCGACAGAAGAGAGAGAGAGAGAGAGAGAGAGAGAGAGAGAGTATATGTGTAGAGAGACAAATTTTTGCGGACACACAAGCGACGCGAGGGGGAACAATGGAGAAAGGCTCGGTGAAAACGTGACTCGTTTGTTTTGGGGTTTTATGGTATACATGTCGCGGGGATGTACCTCGACGGGGAGAGAAAGAGAGATTCGCAACGAGATCTTCGGCTTGGCTTGCCTCTATTTTAATGACGACGTGAGATTTGTACCCGCGATGGGGCATAAAAACACGGTTAATTGCACGTTTCTGATATTCTAGAAGAGAGTGAAAAAGTTCATTTAAAAACTAATATGTAAAAATTAATAAAGTAGCTCTGTAAAACGATTTTTTTAGTAAAAACTATGTTTTTAGTTTAAATTTAATTAAGAAAAATATAGGTCGCACAGTACATTCTTTTATACGTTTTTAAAGTAGTTAATTTTATACGATTTAAAAAAAAGATTGAAACGGACTGATCACAATTTTTTGTATAAGATTATGTGATTAGTATTTGTTATATTGAGTTTTTTAAAGTACCTATAATTAAAATAATAATAATACTTGAATTCGTGCTTTATTAATAGTATCTACTTGTTATTTTTACTCATCTTTTCTATCTCTTTCTCTTTACCTTCGATTCTTTTATATTTATTTATAAAATTTTCACGATCAACAAAATAATTTGTATAAAAAACTTAAACAAATTAAATTCATAAAATGATATTACTCCTCATTTCTGTCCCATCACCTCTAAGCCACTACTTTTCCTCTAGTAATTTCTTTGCATTCTTCTCCCAATATCCTTCTCTATGTTCCCTTGCGTCCCTCCCTTCTACTTTAATTTACTCCTCCATAATATTTTGTCTCCTACCTCCACTCTGTCTCTCACAATTGCCTTCCTTGTTCGGAGTCTCTATTCCTATCCGCCTTCCCCCTCCTCCTCCTTCGTCTCTGACTACACTATTACAGTACGGCATCGTGGGGCAAAACGAACAGTAATAGAGAAGAGAGAGAGAGAGAGGCGAGTTGTTAGCTACAGGTTGCTTGTCGCGCCACCAGCAAAAGCAATGCCCTGCGGCACGTCTTACTATATGGGCAACGCGTGTAAATGGATCTACCCGGTGGGATGGTGCAGTTTTCTTAAATACCAAGGTGTGATCGGAGGGCGGTTTGATATATCTGTTATAATGATATTCGATAAATTAAGCGCGAAATTACATGAAAATGCTGATAATGATCTTTTGTTTTGTAATTTTAAAAATTTTAATACACCAATAAATGTAAAATTCTCACGTACATGATTGCTCGTTTTCTGTGCAACAATTTTATTGATTTCACAAAGCACGCGTAATCTCAAATCACACCACTTGAGGAAATCTAGCCACGCACACTGCCGCAAAAGAGATATAATTAACCACATAACGCGCATACAAGTGCGCTCTTTATCAAATCATAAAGTATACGAAATTTCCTTCACGCAGTATTGTGCAAATCAGTCGTTCGTACTTTAGGCATCATACGTTGATGAATAGCGATAAATGTGCTCGTGAAAAATCTGTACCGTCCTTTCCTAAAAGAAATAACATCAACACCTAATCTACCGGAACCACTACGGCGCTCGTTGATCCACCTGAACGCCGCGACAATCGTAAAACTAGACCAGATTTCGTATATCTCTGTTCCCGTGTATGCACGTTTTACAAGATTTTCTCAGAATTGTAGCCTCCTGGTATATCCATAGGAGAACCGGGGATAGCGTGAGTTTAAGTTAAAAGCGTAATTTTGGACGATGGAAAAACGATGGTGTGTGATAATGATGTCTATTTTTAACGCGCGAAATAGCCGGCGTTATTATTACTCTACGGGATATCTTTTCTAGAGATCGGCAGATCCGTTGTTCGAGTATATAGGTAATGATACGCCAATGGATTTGATTTTATGCATTTTTTTTCATTTTTTTCGTGCAATGTTTGTGTGGTGCTTGTTCCACGTTATTATAGATATATAAATATGTCACAACTCGGTTTTGAAGAGGTATAGTCTCTTTCATGAGAGTTAGTGGAATACTTGACTAAAGAAATAATGGACCCTGGGGTTATAGACTCTAGAAAATGGCCGAAAAATCTTTAAAACCGGTTAAAAATATCTCAGATTTTTTTGAAGAGGCTCTTCAAAACCGAGTCTATCTATCCTCGAAAACTCGTCAAAACCGAGTTGTGTCATAAATATAGAAACATGAAATTTTCAGTGGGGGTAAACACGGATGGAAAATATCTATTTACGTACAAGTTGTATAGCACTGAAATAAATAAAGGTTTAGTAGGTTCCTGTTAAAACGTGGTTTTGTTATGACTGGGATTTTAAAATAATGATAACAATAGAGTATAATATCAAATATATTGCGGTCAATTAATTAAATTCATTCATTAATAAATGAATTTCAACTGTATTGTTACTAAGCTTGACAGCTGCGACTTACACTCGATCAAAAATTTCCTTAATATAAGTCACTTTTATAAGCACAATCAGTAATTTCTGTGTAATTATTAGAATTATTTACCACTGAATTTATAATTCTTGTAAATCATAAAAAAACGAACATTCTAGAGATTTATTGAAAGGAGCCAATTTACCATTACACTTTTTCCAGATACTCGACACTTCCTTAATTTGAAGTTACTGTTGGTTTTTTACCCGGTCTACATTGTTTTGTCTCCGAGCATTCATTTTCCTCGTTTTACTTTTATATTATTCCTGGTATCTTCTTTGAACTTTTTCTCCTTAGCACTGCGCATTAGTATAAAACAGCACATGATAATGAATGCATTTTTAAGTAAATAAATTACTTTGTAATAACCTATTATATTTCCCACACGAGCAGCTTTAAATGTAATACTAAAACCACATGTTTCGAGATATTTTAATGATAGAGTTCTCTTGAAAATACGGTACACTTCCTCGTCCTGCGTATATACCTTCATGTAGTATATACGATATTCTCAGTGTGAGAATATTAAGGAAAATGGCTATGTTAATAACAGAAAAACTTATACCACTGATAGTTTTATCGTTACTTTAATGTAATCGAAAGATTAAATTGAATTGGTTGAAATACTACAATTTTCAGAAGACTTTAGACACAATTCACTGGGTCGTGTTAAGATTTAGCTTAGAAATATATAAAATAAAATAAGCGCTATTCTACTGAAAATAACAAGTTTTTTTAATATAATAACATTGTGTCTAATATTATATATGTATATATAATCTTTAAATAACACTATAACAATAATCTCTTGGGGAGAGATCAAGCAAGCCTAATAATATATGTGACTGTCATAATTATTAGATCATCTAACTTACCAATTCAAACATACTAATATGCAGGCGAAATTGTTTATAAGAATTCTGGGAAGTTAAAAAAATATTCTATTTTCAAATTGTCATGTGTATATCATATTAAAATAATTAGGTATATTTAATTTTGATATTCATAATGTCTTATTACCAATCATTACAGGACTAACTATAAATGACTTCTGTATTCGTCACCGCGTTCCTCAAATCAATTGATACATCATTAACGTAATTTTAGCAAGATTTTCAGTTTTATCGCAGACCTCTCTTTTATTACATATACGGGCAAAAAGAATCCCTCTGATAAACGATTTATAAAATGTCATTCTTTCCGACATCATTACAGAGCCGCGCGAAGAGCGCAAATACGACGTAAGCATTATATCACAGGCACAACATAGCGCGTCCTGACATTTTTTATCAATCAACATTGTCTCTCCACGACGAAATCACTTTAATCTATCTTTCTACGAGTTAGAACAATAGACAATAATATCTCCCTTTATGCTGCGTGCGTTCTCTACCGTCTGCTCGAATTCACCGACACCGCGCTGCATCAATGCCGCTTTCTCTCTTTTCCTCTGCCATTTTGGTACGCGAAAGCTATCTCTTTTTGTACATCCCATATACAGTTTCGAATCACTACGAGTCCCAGCGAGCTTTTATGCATTCTAATATTGTAACTACGACTTTTCTTTGCTCGTTTTTAGAGTTTTATTGACAACTTTGAGGAATGGTTCATGGTACCTAAAAGTAATTTCGTCATTTTTCGTAATTTATCTGATGGACCTTCTACGATAATGTAAGCAATATTAAAATTATAATTCGGGTTATTATATTGAAAATCTACGTCTTTTTCATTGGTCGCAACCTTTGGAAATATTTATACTATAGAAATCACCGAGAAACATTGGGTGTCGGCTAGCAACACCTTGTCTGCAATATCGCCATGTCGTGCGAGTACACAGCCTCCGCTGACTTTATTGCAAAAAATATTTTTGGAAACGCGGAAGTATATTTACTGTATTATTGGAGAACAAAAGGAATACATTTATTTGCATTGTATATCGCAGTTTTATAAATAAATTGTTTAAAATGTAATTATCAAATTGTGAAATTATTATAATTTATACATTTATAAAATACGTTTATTTAAAAAAACCAATTCCTTCGTCGAAATAAACCCATTTCGATCTGTAAACTGTACCAATCGTTAAAATCCTCTTGTACATACCGCCCGTCGATTTTCCACAACGTAAATGGAGCACACGCGCACCTCATTTCCTCTTTTTTCTTCTGTACATCCTCCTCTTCGAATCGCAACGGAGTCCGCAAGCGAGCGAGCGATTCGCCGAAGGATGAGCCATAAATTTTGCGGTGTTGTGCCGAGAGCGGAAGACGCGCGCGAACGTCTGAAATTGATTCCACACAGATATACCCGATGGGGGATATATCGCCAGTGGATCCTTGTGTGCGAAGTTATGTCACGAGTGGAGAGAGAAGACAGAGAGAGAGAGAGAGAGAGAGAGAGGCATGGGTCTGCCCTGGATCCTTTTACCCCGTTAATCTTTGAATTAGTTGGATGTCTTGTAATGTCTCTATTTTGTTCGCGTAGTTGGTACCCTGAATGTCTTTTATAGTTTATTTATAACGGTGTTGAGTATTGAAGAGAAGTCGTTGAGCGAAGTAAATGGGTAACAGTGTGACTAAACAAGACGATGAAAGAAAAACGTTTGGATGGGTAATCTGTACGTATTTTGAGTGAAAGTTGCTTAGAAATTATAGATTTACGACTTTCATAGTAATATAGGTCATATAATTAAAAAAATCAACAAAATATCAATCTGATCCTTGAAATCTGTACGTAGGAAATAAATCGACTCTCTGAGAAAGCATGAAACAGCACCGTCAGCGGTGCAAAAGACATAGATTATCGAAGGTGACGATACGAATAGATATGTATCGGCATCGAAGATTCACGGCCGGGTCTACACGTCTTAATCGTGGAATACTTTTAACATCTTCGCGCGTGTGCCCAGCAATTTTTTTTCGGTATCGAGCACTAAATAGGATTTTCACGTTGAAATCGTGTCCGTTACATTATATCACGTTTTACATAAATTAAAGTGACGTTACTTTAGCATAAGAAAATACCGTAAAATATTTAGAGAGTTGTAGTACAAATTTTTTTTATAGACTAATTAATAGTATATCAGTTAAATGTTTTCGGAGTATTACAATAATTAAGGAAATAAATTAATTGGAACTAATGTCAGTAAAAGGCAAATAAATAAAAAAAAGTTACCTTATATCTTGTTATTTCTCTTCTCCGTTAATAAAATTAGACGATAAAATTAACGGTCCCTGCTGCCATCATTATTAAGTTAAAATTCTCGTCATGTATTTATTATCTACTAATGGACATCTGTAACAAACATTAAATGAATAATTAAAAAATTATTAAAACTGGATATTAACAAAATATTTATAATAAAAAAAATAATCAATTTCAGAATAATATAAATGATCTGTAAGTTTGTAACTAGTATCTAAATAGACATTATACTTCATATACTTTAACTTTATTATTCTTGTATCGCGGTATTTTATTTTATTTATGTTTTGTGTTTTTCATTGCACAATTTTTACTTTCTGTTAATGAAATATTTTCTTAAGTAATAACCGCATCAAATAAAGACAATAACATTATAAAAACCTATCTAAACGATAATTAAATCGCTTTGCTTACCCGATAACTAGATGTAATAAATTTAAATCGCAGAAACAACCCACTTTTGCACCTGCAACGCATTCATCGAATTCACATAGTCAAATCGTTTTCCCTCCCCCTTTCCCCGCCTCCTCTTGTCTATCGTCTCTCCTCTTCGTCGCGTCGTCATGCAAATCGACGCACGAAATTTGCATACAGTGCCCAACGCGCTTAATACATATTAATGCCCGGCGACAACTTCCTTCGATTGTTCTTATCATCGACGCGCTGTCTTCGTCTCTCTTTCTCTCTCTTTATCTCTCTCTCTCTCTCTCTTTCTCTCTCTCTCTCCGTACCGCCCAATGTTTTTCCTTACGTGCTTGCTCTTCGTATGCATATAGATATATAGGCCTATCTTTCGCATTTTTTTCTTTTTTATTCCTGCGCGCCAATTTTTTGCCACAAAAACTCATTAGACCGCGTGACTTTTCGTCGTCGATGTATGGCGAGGCGATTTGCATATACGCGACAAACGTCGGTTCGAAGTCGATTTGGTTTCATTAATTATTTACGAGAGTGAAAGAGAGGAAGAAAGAGAGAGAGAATAAAGAGCCACAATGATCGTCACGACTTAAGTGATAACGGGTATTGGTACAGTAAACGATTACGGAATGCGTTGCAATTAAGGCTCTGGATATTTTTCCTGGTTACAATTTCTAACTCGTTGCTGAATGCATAATACTAGCTATCGCAATCCATCTCTTACGCTTATTGTGAAACTCTCTATTACTGCAAAAATGATAATGGCAAATTTCATCGTCTAAATATAACGATCGTGTATATATATAAAAATAACGAATAATCTTTAGATCATGATTTGTCCTACTTGCCGAGACATGACGAGGAATCATAAAATTCAGCTTAAAAATAAATACTGTCGTAAGATAAATCTACCGCTGAATCATCCCTAATTAAATTAAAATTCCATAAAAATAAATATTTATTATTTCCATTGTGCACGCATCAAAGCCCGACGATGAGACTTTCCAATCTGTATATCAGTCGCACAACAGTTAGAAAGTCTCTTTACTATTAATTTTGGAAAAAGCTTTAGTGGGTGCGTACTCGCGTGTATAGAAGAAAGAATTATACTCGTGTCAGGCGTAAACGCCAATCGAAGCTTTATACCGGCGGTATCATCTTGCGCGCGTCACTATAATTAGAAGCAACGCTTAATCTTCCATATTACGAGAGAGTTGCGCGATATAATTCCCTTGTCAATAACATAAATACGAAGATGTTATTGACGCTCGATGTAGGTGCTTATCGTGGCGTCGCGGTCTCTCTCTCTCTCTCTCTCTCTCTCTCTCTCTCTTTCTCTTTCTCTTTCTCTCTCTCTCTTTCTCCACGCGAGAGGCGCTTTAATTAAAATTTACGCCGGCCGAAATAGAGAGACGACGATAACACGCAAGAATTGCAATTTCGTTCAGAGATTAGGTTTTACGATTTTTTCAAATTCAAGTTTGGACTGTTTCGTTATAAATTATGCTTGCTACAATGGTTATCTGTGAAATGCCTACTGTTGCTATTCGAAATTAAATCAAACTGTTAATAATCAAATTGTTAATATTTAAAAATAACTGAACGAATGTCTTTTGTATTAAAATGTTCGATACATTTTTGACATTTAATCATGTACGGAATACGACTGCAGAGTAACCAAATCTTTTAAGGACATTATGAATATAAAACACAATCATAATCATGATGAATATTTTTTTTATTTAACCATGCCGGTTTAGGGATTATGTGCAGGCGCTTTGTTAGCAGTGGAACCTACTACTTCGTTAGAAAAATTGAAATACAAAAAAACTTCATCATGGTAAATCTTCAAATTTAGAAATATTTACAATATTTGTCATCCAGTATCATCGTTTTTCTCCAAAACTATAAGCAATTTCTCTTAAACCAATAACATAAATGTGAGTTATCTGTATCAACAGTTTTCTATTTTTGTAAAACAGCGCGTTACAAGAGCGAAATTTGTTCGCTGCCGGCAAACAATGCCATCATTCTCGTTCTATAAAAAAAGGGACCCGAGCCCGTGAGGAGGGCAATAAAATAAAAGGGCACAGTGAAATGGAATCGAACAACGCCGGAAGCTCAACGACGACAAATCTGAGGATCCCGGATCACATGTAGTCGAGGTATACCTAAAGCGGTAGCATGTGCACTCCAGGAACACCCGTGGGATTGCCTGAAAAAGTTTTCGCAATACAGCAGCGAACGTAAATTTAGCCCTTCCATATATATGTTGTATAAAGATATAGAAGTAATCCACATGATTTTTTTGAAAAACAAGATTGGAGACACTCTTGAAATATATCGATTGAATTTGTAAATTATACTGTAACTTTTATTTCTAAGATATCTAATATCTTGTACTTCATATTTATATCGTATGAATAATCCAGAAAAGAGGGTATAATAATAATGATGTTTCTAATTAACAAAATAAACTATTTCAAGAGTTTTTAGTCTGTGAACTATCTGTCAATCATTTTTGTATATTTTAACTGATCTCATTAAAAAAATATTCCTTTAATATCTTTGTTATCAACTACCTAAAAATTAAAAATGGTTTCTATTATAGAAACCATTGAACGTAGAACGTTTCATATGCACGTTTACAACGTTTCTATGCATCCACGGTACGGGTTTACGATGCACATACACATAAGACCTACCGTCTGTCGTGCAAACCTGTACACAAGGAAAGGCAAAGATAGTGAACGAGAGAGAGAGCGCAGTTAAGTAAAGAGCAAGGTAAAGGCCCACTGCTGCTACCACTGGTGGTGTACTTCTACTGTATATAGCCAGGCTGCCTGCTGTCGAGGATTAAACGACACGATAGCGATCGGCACACTGCAACGCACACAATGCTTTCTAAATGCATAAAGTGTATGTGTGCGATGTGTGTACGCAAATATACACAGCCTCAAGGAATAGTGATAGTAAAAATGATTGTTATGTAATGGCTTGCGAGTAGATATGATCGTGCCATTCAGGGTTGTGCGGTTTACAGTTCGATATCATCTGAAAGAAAAGTAATATAGAAGGTATCCAAATCAAAATTCTTCTATACTTTGGTTTCAAATATCATCGAAAATCCTTATAAACTAGAAAATTGATGATTGACCTGGTTAGAAATCTAAACTTCCAAATCTAAAATGATTATCTTCTGGCGTCCTCACAATACATATATGCCTTTGCTAGAAATTCCACTACTCTTTTAAGATTGTGATATTAATTATCTGCCTTTTAAGTTTCTTGTTTCTATCACCTTTAAAATTTTCTTTGAATGATAATGATATTTTAGCGAAATATAATTATTGTTTCGATGAAGGGGGCATTTTTTACTGCGTTCAGCGTGCGTTATTTTACAATAAGCAATACAAGAAGTAAAAAATGAAAATACTGCCCTATATCATCAAAACATTGTTATCGTACCGATGGCCTAAAATTTTTCACCCTGTTAGTATTCATGTTACAAAAAGTGTTATTTTGCATACTGAGAAATTAAAAATTTTCTCGTATTTTTTTTAATTCGGTTTATCACTTTGATTCATTTTGTCTTGTTAATACCCAAACTCGTTAAATTATTTCCATAATACTTTTTAGAACTCGCATCAGACCCGCGAACGATTTCAACTATCTAAATCCTTCTCTTTTCCTTTCTTTTCTCCCTACCATCCCAGGCACACTGACTGTGTCATACGTACGCGCATCCCAGCACATATATATATATATATATATATATATATATACACACACACCTACGTACGGGCGTATGTCGCTCCCCACGTAACTCCCTACGTACACTTCTCTGTACTAGGTTCTCTTTCTCTCGGTACTGTGTAGTCTCCCCTTTCGCACTCTCTCACCCACACTCACAGAGCGAAATACACACGTGCGCGGCAACGATCCGCATTCCACGAGTGGAACAACCGGTACACGTCTCCAGTGGTTCTCACTCTGTCCCCCTCACCCCTCTCACCCTAGTCGCTTGACTTCCTTCGCCTCCTTCGGGTCATCTCTGAGGAATAAGGAAGATATTGGTCTGGTTAAAGTTATAGGTTTGCGGATTAAGGTTGAGGATCGCTGATTACGTTAACAGTTTCCTGTTTCAATTCTGTATTGTAAATAGACTGGATTAGGGATCCAGGAGATAATAGACATGAAAGAGTAGAAACAAGATTAAATGATTGTTATAAATATCTTTTAAAATTTAAAACAATAACAATGTTTGGAGATTGGCGATGTTAATTCTGCGATACGCCAGGGGCAGACAGCATTCACTTTTCTTTCATTTATAATATGATATTTTTTGTAATTAAGCTATTTTATAATTATTAAAACTGAAGAAATATCTATGGATATTTCTATAGAAGAGAAAAGTTGTATACAAATGGAAGAAAAATAGTACTATTTTACCAATTATAAATCAATGAATTGATTGTTCATACACAATTAATTACATCTTCAAAGAATATATTTAGAAAACAAAATTAAATTAAATAAACAAATAAATCGATCAAGGAGAGAAAAATTTTCTAGTAAATTTACAACTTAAAAAATTGAATTAAATACATAATGTAGCAAGATAAAATGTCGGATAAGATAGTATTTAAAACATGTCCAGATTCTCTATGTCGCATTGAATTTCAATTTACTTCTATTGAACTTCAATAGAATTCCATAATTAGTGTACTGTCGTATGTGTAGTTCCAACATGAGGAAGTAGGCTTGACCGCCGTTGGTTCGTAGTCTCATATATCGCGCGATCTACTTTCAAATATCTTACGGACAAGTGTAATAATTCCATGCAGTCTTCAGATGATATGTAAATTCAATATATTTAATAGGTCAATTATATCCTACGTCTTAACTGTATAACCAGATGCAACTCCATTCATAAATGTAATTAAGTTTTACTGGTGCTGATAAATTATAAAAAAAAATTAGCATGGCATGATTTAAAAAATTTATGATAAAACAGTATTACATGCGATCTTGTTAATTAAATCTTATTTTTTTACTGCCAATACATTTCAAAACATAGAAGTAAACATAATTACAAGCGTCTAATAGATTCACAATATTAATAAAAACCTAAAAAATATCTTTTGAAAGTTGACGTAATAGCTAATGCCAGATAAATAAAAATCACGTAGCTCTGTTAAAACCCGACGACAATTTCGTGACGAGTATTTATCATGGATCAACAAGATGAGCTGCAGAAATTCTATACTGAGCAGAGCTTACATTCGAGCAGATCAGGTAGGTTTGAGTGAAGTCCGAGCCGACGATCTCCATCGCGAAGGCGGGCTCTCATTATTGCCTGCTCCTTTTGGATTGTAACTACATAGGAAAATTTCATGATTGCATCGGCTTGGGACGGAAGAACGGCGAAGAAGAGCTGTTGCCACATCCCCGTTGGAGGTAATGAGCTTAAGATTCAATGTTGGGAAAGTACAGGGATACTGCAGAGGTATGCTATAGTCTAGCAAGCAGAAATTTTTTTCTCGTGAGTTTAAACTTCTTTTTGGTACAAGTCTGACAAGGCGGGAAAGCAATCTAAAAAGAATTGTATTTGAATATCACAACTATTGTACAATTATTATTATGTTTGTGTAAGTCATAAGTGTATTCTAGTTGTAGAAGTTGAAAGGTTGTAAAAGACGATATAGGTGTGCTATAATGAATTATAAAAAGTCATAACATTTGGTTTTACGATTCTGTTGTTAATACAGTATTTATCATCAATTTCAGAATATTTGCATTGTTTCTCAGAATACTTTAGAATTAAATATTTTCCATCAACAAAGTTAGTGAGACGCAGATCTCCATAGAGCATCCAATGCGCATGGCACATTTTTCTCATGCGAGTAGTATAATACCTCTGATTTATGTAGGTTCCTGAGAGAGTCCAGTTGCCAAACGGGACGCGCGTAAACATTGTCGTAGCGGGGGAACGCGCATATTGCCACTCGAGACAGTCTTGCGGCCGATTCACAGAGGATATAAATAGCCAGTACAGACGTGGGATCCGTGTCAGTACACGAGACGAGAGTTAATAGTTAGCCCTTTTTCTGCAGATGAAAACGATTTGTTTTAGTTGAAATATGAAGTATGTGCGTGTGTATGTTTGTACATAAATTTAGCGAACGAGAAGATATTTTTGTAAAGCAGAGCCTGAAATACTGCATTATTAAAGGAAGTACGAAAATAGCATACATCGCATGAAGAACCAACATTAACGTTTATCAAACGTAGAATTTTTCTGAACCCTCGTTACACAAACTGCTTTGGCGTGCCGACGCGATATTATTCGATAACGCACTTGAGGCGTATAACGAACGCGAAATTGAAACGTCCTGGTGAAATAATGGCGAATCACGCGGTGGCGCTTCGCGTGGCTTAAAGGTGAGCCTGTGGGCGGTAAGAGCAAGAGGTTAACACCCTCTCATAGCCTGAAGTGCCAAGCTCTCGAGTCGATATGCTCCGTTACCGAGGCAAGATGAAATAAGAGAGCGTTGTAATATAAGTAGCTACGAAGGCTGAACGCATTAAGTTGTTTGTAAACAAACGTAACGATTCAGTGGACGCTTGGACGATGAAAATTGTAGCAAAGTTACAACGAAAATAGTGTTTGGTCATGATTAATTATGATAATTTCTTTTATAATGATTATATACTGAACTTACTCGTATAGAGACTATGAAACGAGGGATGAATTAATTCTGTAGAGGTAACCTTCAAAGAAATATAAGAATAAAGTATTTTAATTTTTAGAAATTGTGTAAAATTTTATTGGAAAAATATATAAATATATCATAAATAACAATATTATAATTTTCCTCAACGATTTTCATATACCAAATATCATTGATTAAAAAAATATCCATCAAAAATTTTAAAAAGAAATAATTATCAAGATAAATTAGAAAACCATGTACGGCTTTACAAAAGTCAACTAACAAGGTTTTCCACTTCACCCTCCACGATCGTTCAGCTTCGTGTGTAATGAGACGTCGTCGAATTCATTAGAATTTTTGTCTAGCCACTGCTTAACGTCATGTTTGAACAAATTTATCAGCCGTGTAATCATACCAACTTTCATTAATCTTCAGCCCATTTCACGCTCAGGTTGTGCGATTGCGATGCGACTGCGATCGCGTAATTATTCTGCGAGGGACTCGACAGTCGCTTTGAATAAAATCGCACTGTAAGATGCAACGTAGTAGATACCAATTACGGGGAGAAAGTGAAAGGCAAAAGATGCCTCTCTATACTCTTTTTATTGACTCTTTCCTCGTTTCGTTTTATTAGTTCGAAATTATATGTAACGCATTGAACGAGAAAATGCGCATTATGCAATAGGAACCTTTACTTATCCGTAACGATGTAACATTTTATCAACGACTTTTCATATTTACCCCAGAAATAAAGCTTAAAAGTGCTGTATTTGTTTAAGAACCAATTATTTAATCTCGACATTATGAATAAATTAAATCATATTAATATTAAAGTATTATATATCACGAGTAAAAGAAAACTGTTCTCGTTCGAAATATCTTGCCTAATAAATATCTTGCTATATTAAAAGGAACGTCGTCATATCCTCAACAGGAAAATAAAATACTCGGAGGCACACATTCATGTCACACAAATGCAACCTCGGTATGTAAGCCTTTTCTTTTCGTGCTTCTCGCAGAAGAATTAGCCTTTAAGAAGACGGATAACCATTAGCACAAGATTAATAGACTGCATGCAATGAAGCTTTTCTCCTCTACGGAATCCGAAAGGAGCGGGAAGAGCTTCTCACTGGTTGCGCCCGTAAGAGGCTTCCTAGTCGTTCCTCTCTACTCCTCTTTTTATCGTCTTTTCTCTTGCGAACTTTAATCGGGAGATAGTTAATTGGGCCGTGGTATAGAACTATAAATATAACTCGTATTCCCATAGTTTTTGATACACAACTCGCATTTGCCCTGTGTGCGTGCGTTTTCCCACGAACAGAAGGCGTTCCCTTTTCCTCTTCCGACTGTGTTCCGCTAAACAGGGATAGCGTATATGGCCAATTACGTGTCCACTGTTGCGAGAGCCCACAGTACGGATTGTAGGTGTTCATATAAGACAGTAATTAGAAAATCAGAGAATATCGAGGTGCACCACGAAATCAGTTACATGCTGTGATCAACTGACAGAGTAGATTCCATTTGTAATTCTACATTTCATTGTTTTATTTCACTTTGAAGAGCAAAAATCAACTCAAATATATCGATAAATTACTCTACCTATGAGTTAAGTGCGAAAAGGCAACTATACGATGAATGATAGTATAATGCAAAAAACACTTGTGTCAATTATATCCACTATTTCTTTTTCGTGTGAAATCATATCTTAGCAAGTTCTACAACAAAAAATGATTTTTTATGATCTTTAACTGTACTCCCACTTTTACAATCAATTACAATGTGTTACAGTGCCTTTCTAAAGAACTAGACCCTTCACATAATATGATAAGTGATCTCTGCGAATATGAGCTTGATTACATACATATGTCCATCTATACAATACATATCATTAAAAAGACCGGCACTTTGGTAGGATAGCAACAATACCTCGACCCTTCACCGAAGTTAAGCAGCGTTAGGTAGGGTTACTTCTAGGATGCCTAAATTTGATTTAGGGCTAACATTAGAGCCTTATAAGATGCCTTAGAAAAATCAGAAGGTCCTGACATAACACCTCGTAAGATCCTAAGAATAATGACGTGCTTAATTGGTTATGCACAAAACGGCAATGAAAGCTTCAATCAGCCAGTTTGGAAGCTCTTAATTAAGACATCTTTCAGTGGTTTATGTACTCAAAAAAGGTTTTACATTAATATCACTTGTTTTAATAATGGAAGAATTGATTTCTTGAATGTAATGAATGCCTTCACCATTAAGCCTGGAATAGCTGCGACTGAGTGGGTGAAGAAGAGCAACGACAAAAGATTTTTTTATACTGAAAGAAATGCTAAAGGAAATACTTTAGAAAGTAGAACACCGAGAGAAATGATATAATAAAAATTACTATAATGCATAGTAACACTGTGACATACTTGAAAAATAAAAAAAATACTATATTTTATAGTAATTTTTTTGATTTTTCAAGTATGTCACAGCGTTACTATGCATTATAGTAATTTTTATTATATCGTTTTTCTCAACGAAGATAATGAAGGAGAGTACCGACTTCAGTTATCAGAAGAGTCATATGGACCAGGTTCTTACTAGAGTAGGGTAATGTAACGGGGTGGATTCGGATGAAAATACGAAAAAATACGCGCTGACATCGGGACTTGAACCCGAGCCGTCCGGACGACAGTCGAGTGTCTCTA
>JAYJLV010060601.1:0-17584 GCA_036873485.1 Torymus texanus
AGAGAGAGAGAGAGAGAGAGAGAGAGAGTGAATTCAGCGCGAAAAGAAGTGTATCCTGTGCAGCTTGTTATCTCGACTGCCTACCCTCATAGTGTGTGTATATATATATATATATATATATATATATATGTACATCTGCATTTGCATTCGTCCGTGTGCGTCTGAGCGAGGACATACGCGATGCACACGTCGGCTCACTTGCCCCATGAGTGCACACGCAAACACACGTGCAGTCGCACAGTTCGCGGAGACAATAATAGGCCCGCGTGTATATTATACTTATATGCGCTACTGTATATGCTACCTGTAGAGAGCGGCACCACTCTGTTTCACGGATGCGCCTGTCTTTCCCCCTTTTGGCGGCCAACGAGAGGGAAAAAAACGTATATAGGGGGCGGCTGGTCGTACACGTACAATGCTTGAAGCAGTGTCCCTTGCGCGTAAGTAGAAAGAGAGGGTTGAAATTTCGAAAGGACTAGAAGAAGGAAGGATATAAGTATGTATATATATATATATATATATATATATAAAGCTGCCGCTGCCGACGTCTCGTTTAAGCCAGTCGCGTCAAACATAATCCAGGCATTAGATCTTCCCTCTGCGCGCGCAGAGAACGCAGGGTCTACGTTGAGAAGAAAGAGATTACATCTCTGCAGTTGAGTCGCATTTCGTAAAAGATGCAGGAGATGCTCTATACCCTTCTTCATTCTCATTTCGCCCTGTGTGAGCGCGCATCAGTCTTTCTCTCTTTTACTTTCGAATGAGGGAGAATGTCGCGCGTGCGCGCGTACGCGCAAGAGCTATACACAAGCCTTTGATGCGATGAACTCGTTCGTCTCTTCTCTTTATGTTCGGTAATCTCGTGCGCACGCTTGGCGCTTTTGCGAAAATTTCTTCCTCGTTTTTTTTCCCTCTCTCTTTCTCTCTCCTGCTGTGCGCGTTCGGTCCTAATTGAATATCCTAGAGAGAGGGAAAGGGAAAAAGATTTTGCCAGAGGCGCGCGAGCGCAGGTTAACCGAGCGACAAATGCGCGCGAGCACGGGAGCGATGAATATTAAAGGCCGGAAGAGATCCGTCAGGATATTTAAATGGCTCGTGTGTGTGTATGTGTGTATATATGTGCGGAGATGGCGAAGAGGAAAAGGGAAAGAGAGTGAGTACGTTGCTACCTTCTCTTTTTTTTCTACGCTTCGGGTGCTTGGTGAAATAATGGAGCAAGCGCGCTTGGTCGATGCGGCGCATTGGATTTCATCGCGGATGCGAAAATGTCAAACTCTGAGAGGGTGGAAAAATTGAGAAATTATATACGGTTGTGTTTTTAACGTGGGAGTAGGATTTTAAAAAGTAGTTTTCCTAAACTATATATATATATATATATATATATATATATAATATTGCGTTAGACATTTTCTAGTTTTAATTTTAAGGAGCAAAATTGTTCCGAGAGGTAAAAGACCGTAATATTTTATCGCAAAGGTTTCCTAGTGCGGTAGAAGAATACTTTTATATATGGCAAGAAATTTAATATTTTCTGAATATGCAGTGACATACTTTCTCATAATCGCAGGATAATAGCCTTTTCATCGAGGGTAGAAAAGCCGTCGCGAGAAGCAATTTTAAAAGAGTAGAATTCTTCCGTTATTTTGTATGTGCGTACGTGCGCAGTGTGTTTGATTTTCTCTAAAACTATATATATAAAACAAGATGACTAGGGGTAAAACATAAAAGAAAAACAATACGAATAAATGGTTTTGTTGCGCAAATTCAAATGTTCGATACGTAGAAAAGTGTTTGTTTCACGCAACAATAAGGAATGATTGTTACAGAAAAAAAAAAAAACGAATGCAAAAGGTATCGCTGGCATACCCCATTTGCCCAGACTTTTTAATACATTAAATGTCACTGAAAAGTTCTTTTAAATAAATGAAAGTAAAATCCTACAAATGAATTTTTTTTTTGAACTGACACTTCTATCACATTTGAATGCTCTACATACACCTTCTACAACAAAACTCTCACCCAGCCGTGCCGAATGATTCTCACCCTCTCTAAACTGCATCAATTAGACCCATCGCTCATACCGCGACAATAGTCTGTATCACCTATACATATAATCCGCAATTCGATATACAATCCGGAAACCCAGTAAACGACGACGACGACGACGGCGACGTACATACATGTATTTCCTTTGCCTATGTATATATGTACCACCCTCACAGACGACACCCGCATCCACCTTCGAGGCTATATTTTACCCGCGTTTCCCAAGCAGCTTATATATAAAGCACAAGGGAAAAAGGGGAAGGGAATCGGCGGCGGCATCGTTGTCGTGTAATTTTCGATCCCTAAACACCCACCTGTAATGCTCATTGTGCCGGCGTGCGCGCGGATAATAGAGAGCGAGGCCTACGATGTACGGAGTAGGTGTCCGTATATATACCGCGGAGTCAATGCGCCCGTGTATATACGAGAGAAGAGCTGAGAGAGAGAGAGAGAGAGAGAGAGAGTCGTAGGTGGCAAGGGAGCGGCGGCGTCAGGATTCTCACGCTGGTGGCGCGGCGGCGGCACGAGGGTATAATAACCGCGTTTGATCGATCGCCGGCGAGAGAGTATATCTATATATATTTATACGTGAAGAGATCCGTATCGAGATTCTTGACCGAGTATAGATAGATATATACGTATTAGAGGAAGGTCACACGGATTACCGGATTTAACATTTTTTTTTCTTCTTCTATATATATCGAGCTTTGACTTTTTTTCCCACAATACGTGTGCGTGTGTACGCGAATGGATGCGAAGGATTAGATTCGCGTTGGGTGGTTAAGGGAAAGACAGGGAAACCCGTGCGGTTGTATATGTGTTTGCTTTTGTGGGATCTTAGCTCCGCATCTGACGCGTCTGACAAATTGTATAGTTGTATAGTTGTGCTATGACTGTTTGTTTTGCGATATCGCGGTGGGAGGGGCGAACTTGGTACGCGCGCGTTTATTAGATTGCGATTTGTACTGCGAGGGTGCACAGAAGTACTATTGCGGCGAGTGCTGAATGTTGATTTTCGAGGCTAACTAATCGGATGATCCTCTATGGTGATTCGTATTTTATGAACTAATTTATTAGCTATCTTGGGTTTAGGCAGTGTGTATGTAAACAGATACGTATGTATACCGGGTAAACATAAATATAGAATATTATTGTGATGTAATACTGTCACCGAGCGATAAGTTGTGCGATGTTATGTACTCTTTGGTATAAATCTCTCTATTAAAAGTCGTAAAAAAAAAATAGCAATGAGGTTGATAATTTTTCAATTACGATAAGATGTGTTTTTTTTGTTTAAGATGTTTTCTGAAGATTTTCCCAGACTTTCAATTTTTGCTGGTTACCAGTCTAACAAGCTTTTTCTAGGTTAAAAAATGTTTAGCGTTACCATCGTGGGAGAAAATAGGTCTTGCACATGCGCAGTTATATTCAAAACCAGTTTGACGTCAACGTTAAGATTAAAAAATATACATTCCCAGGGTCAACATATCATTGATGAAATTTCAAAGTTATTAAATAAACTTTTGTATTTCCTATTAAATCTTTTGTACAAACCCAAATCCAACCGTTAAAAAAAAAAAAAAATAAACCAAACTCCAATCTATACAATCGCAAACACCAACACAGTCAATAAAACATTCTTGATCCTATTATTTGTTCACGCAACTCCTCGAAATTTAATTTGTAAAGTACTTCACCATCGAGGCTATCGTCTTACAGCATTGAATACGCGCACGCACAACAAATTGAACATTGACAATGCCCCGTGAGTTCCCAACTACACAGCAGCAGCTTTTTCCCCTTCAACGATCTGTTCGCGAAATCCCATTTCTCGAATTTTCATTCACCCTCACCGGTACGCTCTCGCGAGCTGCTCGCGAAGCAAATCCGATTCGGATTCTCGCGTTCTCACATATATATATATATATATATATATATATATACACACACACACACACACACACACATACATACGGCGCAGCTCGCCGAATTGCAACCCCTCGAGGGATCTTTTAACAATGGGCTTGGCTCATGCTGCTCACTCGGTCTCCGCTCCTCCCTCAATATTAACAAATTTAGAATTGTTCTCTCACTCTCTCTCGTCGAGTACTTCCACCCCCTCCTATTGTATAACGACGTCGTTGTCATATAGTCGAAATATATACCTATATATACGTGCAGTACTTCTCTCTCTCTCTCTCTCTCTCTCTCTCTCGATGCAATTCGCGCGCACAATACTCGCGGACGTACAAAAGGATGGGCAGTAGCAGCAGTCATTGCGTCTGCGCCTTATAGAATTTCCGCGAGAGGCCTCCTCTTCTTCTCCTTTCCGTAAAAGGCGCACGACTTTAAATGCGAGAGAGAGAAAGCAAGCGCGCTCGTTTTCTTTTCTATATCTCGCGTGCGTAAGACGCTTACACACGTGCCCGTCCTCGTTCTATAGGAGAAGAGAGGGAGGAAAGGGAGACACACGACAACGATGGCGATGGGAAGAAAAAAGGTATATATATATATAAGAGTAGCCGGCGACCGCGACGACAGCTTCCCAGAGGGAGAATCGGGCGATGCGGAAGTGAGCTATCCTCTTGCTTGTAGCATATACAAGGGACGGAAAAATCGACGACGGTGAAGAGCCGTGGAAAAACAGAGCCGAGCCTTTGGTCGCGTGATATATATATATATATCCATTCGGTATAGGTATAGAGGCAAGCGCGACGTTTCGGGAGAATATAAGACGCGTAATCTCAGGGAATAAGTGGATTTATGGCGTGCGAAAGAAGTCGGGAGCCAGCGTACGGCTGAGGGGCGCGTGAAAAAAAAGAGAGAGAGCGAGAAGAAGAAGAAGAAGAAGAAGAAGAAGACGACTCAGGTGTACAGAAAAGGGGGAGGGCTCCATTGTGAAGGTCGGCACTGCAAGTCATTGTGACACGAGCGGTCTGACGTGTCCCTCCCTTACTTCTCTCTTTACGCTCCTTATTTCTTCCTTCCTCGGCATACGCGTGTATATGTGTGTGTGCGTGTATAGCGTATAGGATATATACCAGCCACCTCATTCCCAGCGAGAGAAAAACAAACGGCGCGAAAAGTGGACAGCGCCTGCGTAGAGAGAGAGAAAGAGAGAGAGGTACGTTGATTTTCTATAATCGTAATTGGCCGCCGTCGTCGTCGTCGTCGTCGTGGACCCGTTAAGGGGAGCAGCAGCTGCCGTCGTGTTGGTGTGTATATGTGTGTGCACACAAGGTAGACTTAGGTGGCAAGAGGCTCTCTTACTCGATTGTTTCGAAGAATTTTGCTCGTTTTTTGGAGGGAGGAGGTGAAGGAAGATGCGCACACGCGCGGCTGTGATTATGTCACCGTAAAGTGGCAGCCGCAGCAGAAGCGGCGGAAATTGTTGTTTTTCCTTTCGGGATTCAATTTGGGATGACGGCCGTTCTCCTTGAGAGGATTGTTAACGCTATAAGGCTCGAGCCAGTCATCGTTTCTGCAGATGTTTATTTTATGAGTGTGGTTTCCTTCCGATGTTGTTTTGCTATATACGAGAAATTGCCTGTCGTTTAATTATAATAGTAGGAGATGAGTTTTTTTGCTCACGTCACGATGTGTAATATACGATATTTTTTAAAAAAGAATGTTCACGCGATGTGGAAAAATTTCGGTATGAAGTATATGCTTTTTATATAACTTCTCTGTATTCTGATCACAATTCAAATTTTACTTTATATACTAGAGAGTCGGATCAAGTCCTCTGGATATGACTATAAATCTTCCTCTCAGTGATAAATTCGAGCAACTTGAAACCCTTCATCAAAAAAGAAAAAAAAAATCACGTTTTAAATATAAAATTGTTCATATATGTGGAAAATTTTTTAAAGAATTTATTATAATCCGTTAACATGTGTTGTCAAACCTTGGTATTTGAAATATATAATTCAACTGTGAAAGAAATAAAAACCATTTTTTAGCAATGAAATCGTTTATGGCAGTAGAAAGAGAATTGGGTAAATCTCGTATTTATAAGACACAGAATCTGGGCTCCAATTTAATTTTTCGAAAAAAAACTTAAGAACAATCTATTTGTTGTGAGGGGAATGAGAGAGACAAAATCAAGTGTCAAAATTACTGTATTCATTTACATCTATTTGAGACGTGTCAAATAAATTTTATTCCACTATTAATACTGCTTCATACTTTATGATTCAATTACTTTTGAATATTTTGACACACATTTCGCGGCTATAAAATGATGAATATGACTGATATAATCGTTTCATCGATACCGAATCATGAGCTATTTTTCTCATCTATCTACTATAATATTGAAATTTCTACCAGACTATTATCGAAAATGAATAAAAAAGTTTTTGTACAAATCACAATAACAATTTAATTTGATCACTTGACATTTTAAATGACAAAAAAAACGTATATTTCTCGATTTTAATATTAAATTGATGGGAGCCAAACGAACTGTTGAATAACTCGTCGCTCAAATAAGCAAAAAAAGAACCGCACGACTTTCTTATCCAACAACAATAGACATCCCCTGTTACCCGAATCGATTAATATTTTTACCCAACAGCGACGACGGATAATAATTGACTCTCCGCGCGGGAACGGCCAACTTATTCCGCTCTCTTTATTATTCTCCGCGCGGGCTCTTTGCTTCATTCTTGGCGCATAAGGACGGATCTATATATACATATACATATATACTCTTTCCATGGTACGCGATATACTATATATATATATATATATATATACGCGCTCTTGCAGCCGCGCGAGAATCACTAATTTGTTTAATGGCGTTCTCGCGAGGCACTACGGAGGTATATATATAGTACCGTATTACGGGGTCGTTAAGAAAAATGACGGATGCGCCTGGGGCGACGTACCCCGACAATCCAAATCGCTGATTATGGAATTGGGCGATTTAATTTAATCGGCTCGCGCGCGTCGATTGAAACGTCGATGGGATGGTAATTGGATGAGGGAAAATCACACGTTATACGGGCGCGTTTGTGCCGCGTCGTAACGAAGTGCTAGTATATTATATTTTTTTTTGCTCTGTATGTCTGTGTATATATTGTATATATATATAGAATTTAATTTTTGGTAAACATATATGCGTCTATACGTGTATAATAAGAAGTTATATATAAATCTGAGAGAGAGAATATACATATATACAGCGGTAGCCGCAAGAGTAGCAGAAATATAATTATGTGCCTCAGCTTCTTAATGCTTCATTTGCCGTAAATAAAAGATGGCCTGGAAAGCTTTTAAATTTGAAATTTTAATATCCAACTCACGGCAAATGGTCGCAAAGGACGGTAAAGATGTGCGCGCGCCTATTTAGGCATTCAACTTTAATGTCTGTATCTCGCGCCTATCTGTTATTGCCCGAAATGCAAATTGCCGCTCGAGGGGGGGAACTTGATACATAAGAGTAGCCCGCAGCAGTATAGTAGCAGTAGCAACGCGACAGATGAGTTGCGAGCACTGGTGCCGCTAATACGCCCACATCAAACTCTTTTACGTATGCGCGCGCGCCTATATCTCTTCTCTCTGCCCGTATAAAAATTAACGTCTCCAACTGTAATTAGACAGAGGGGGAAAGAAGGCGAGGCGTAAAACTGGTTTGCAAAAATCCGGCTGCGAAAGGATATACTATACACGACGCGAGAGACTGCGCGTGTATTTTAGTTGCCGCGAGGTGAAGAGAGAGAGAGAGAGAGAGAGAGAACGACTACTCGAGTAATTATGCAAAAGCGCGAGCGCGCGTGTGCTTTGGGCCTCATTAACGCTCGCCGTAAACACGTTATGCCATTTATCTAAATCGCGTCTCTCTCTCGTGATCGTCGAAACGATAGAGCGAAGGCAGAGAGAGCAGTCGTGAGAAAGACTGAAACAATGTTCACACTCGATGAAATTTATCTGCGTTATTTTTTTTTCTCTCTCTTTTTTTTATTCCACTTGCCGTATATGTGTACGCGCACCTGTGGTGCAGCTTTGAGAAGAGGAATACCACGGATAGTTTGCTGTTGCAATTCGAATGTGAATTAAGTATTACAAAACAGTAGTGAACCGCCTCTTTTTGTCATTTGGAAGTATCGAAATGGAATTGTTGAAGATGTTATGGTGCGGCTTCAGAAAATTATGTTGAGGTACGCTCATTGTTGGCGTTATACAAACAAAAATACAATTGATGAATGTACATAGTAATAATCAAACGAATAATAGCGCGTTATTTGAGTGCGAAGGATGTTTATTTTTATTACCGCGTGTGTACACCAGAAAAAAACTCATGGGAAACATATCGCCGCGTGTAATAACGAACTAACTCCGACCATATTTTACCTGCGTACACAAAGAAACTAAAATTTACGCACTAGAAATTACATAGCGCAATATACAGTACAACTCTGCAAAAAGTACGAAATTCGTAAATTCTCGCAAACTACGCGTATAACAACCCGTCCCTATTCTTTTTTCGCGGCCACGCGAAACGCCCAGCGTTACAATATTTTTTCACTTTTGTCGAGCCTGAAGCACGTTTATATATACAATGCGCGCGTTATATATACGCAAGTGCTAAAAACCATGCGCCTCTACGCGTTGCATTTCCGCCCACTTCGAGTGTGAATCTCCACCTTTGGTTCTCTTTCTCTTTATCTCTCCCTTCGGCATTAGCATACAAACTCGGCAAGAAGAATCGCGCGGTCGCGGGAAAAGTACTCGAGCGATTGTGAAAACATCAGCTCGCTGTTCTCTAATAACCCTTAATTCATCGACGTGCGACTAAAAACACGAAGTGGTCAGAGAAATCCGGATGCCAGATAGTTTAGAATAAGTAGTTAGGTATACGGAACTGTAAAGAAAAGAAAATTTGTAGAGTTATATAAACGACACGAAAAAGTGCAGGTCTCGTTTTTATAGTGTAATTTTAAGAGAAAGAAGTAGTTTCTGCTTTGAATTTAAATAAATCAAGTTAGGATATTGTCTTAGATAACAGAGTTTAAAATCCGGCCAAAAATGACTTCGTGGCCAATATATTTGAAATAGAATGAGCAATATGTTCGTCACACTCCCCCACATTAGCACAGTATATGCCGAATATTGGCCATATTGTTTCCCATAAATCACGTCTACATTAGTCCCATATGTTTTTTTCTTCAAGTGTGGACCACATGTGGAGAAAATATGGCCAATATTCGGCTAATATTCGGCTGAGACGCCGGATTCAAATATGGCCCATATATTGCCCTAGTAATTTTTTTTACGCGGGAAAGAAAATGAAAATGGAAAATTACCCTGAAATTTTCAAGACAATTCGTAGTCGAATTAAGTTATAGTTCAAATTGGAGACGATATTTTTTAAAAAGTTTCTTAAAGTAGCACTCAAACATCTATAATCTGAAATTTTTCAAGGTATTCGATCCCTAACTATAACTATCTTTCATATCTAAACCTGCATTCGAGCAAAATCCATGAAATGGAATAGACGTGGCCACTCCTGACTATTCTATACCAGGCTCAACGTGAGCAATTGGAGTGCGTGCAAAAAGCAGGGCTTTCTTGTCACTCTTACGCAGACCGGTCCGGCAGAGATGAGAGAAGGATGAAAGTGAGGAACGACGAGCAAGAGGAAAAGAGGAGGCCAGACTCTCTCTCTTTCTCTCTCTCTGCTCTCCCTCACGGAAGATCATCAACCTCTCTTTGCCCACCTGTTAAATTGTGCAGCTATTAGCCTGCGACTTTGAATATAAATCGAGCCATTACGTCGCGCCATGCTTGGCTTCTTCTTCCTTCTTCGCGAGGAGCTACACTGTACATGTATACGTATCTCTGAGATATATATATATATATATACACACACATACACACGAGAGTAGGCAACGTTCAGGCCTGAGGCTCGAACGCGAGTGTAACTGTCTCGCGCTATATTATACGCGCGGATATATATATATAGCTATAATGCGGTGTGGTTCTTACGAGGACGTGTGTGTATATATGTATATATGACGTACGGCAGTTGAGGCGAGGAGTATATATATGAGGAAGTAAAATAGGACAGCGGACATTTTTCATTCCTTCGTTGATGAAGGAATTTTAGATTAAAAAGAGTCGTTATATGATGGAAAAAGGTGTCGGGGTTGGTTTGAAGTATTGGAAAGTCATTTGGTTCTAAGAAAGGAGCAATGTTAATTTTTAAGAATGGCTTTTAAATTAAAATAAAGCTAATATAGGCACTGTGTACTATAAGGTATTGAAGTGTAAAAAAGAAATTTAAATAATTATAAAAATTGCGTAAAATAAATTACCTTTGGAAAAATTTTGTTTTAACATTTATAAAGTGTTTACAGACAATTTTGACTGGTATTAAATCGTTAGAAAAATTAATTGAGAGAGTGTTTTTAGTAAGGTAATATTTGCCTTAATTCATCTACCAGTTTATGCTTTTATCAATATAATTTACTTTTCGAGCGAAACGAGACAAAAAGATAAGTATGAAGATTAATCATAAAAATATTTAAGAAGGCATGCAAGGTTTGAGTTGGCTGTGAATACGTATACCAACAGGGAAAAAATTTTTTTTTGGTGATTTTATTTTATAGACAGATGTTGGAAATGGGATTTTATATTTTCTCTCTTTCAACAGATTTTGTAAACCACTCCTCAATATTTGAATTAAAATTCTACTGGATCTCGATTTCGGCCTCCCGTAAAAACTCAGAGGCGAAACTGCTTCGTGAATAAATTTTTCCTGCTAAAAACAAATATAAAGGTAAATACAGCAGTCAATTCCTGTGGGTCTGGAAAAAAGGAAAGACGATTATACTTTGCCTTTGTGGGCATGTAAATAAACCAAAAATCAATGGAACAACCGAATTTTTAACTGAGCTTTGAAGTTGTACATACACACACGTATCGTCCACGTAAAGTAAAGTAATATTATCTGAACAAATATTTTTATCATCAACATATTATAGTTTACTTTGCTAAAAAACATGGTAATAAAAACTATATACATATTTGATTTTTCTATATGCAATATATCATAACTAGCACATTTTTTTTCAATGTGGGGGATTATTTTCGTAGTAACAGAGCCGCACACTGTATGCACACCGTTCTTTTGGATTAGTTTAATCAATATTTTTGCTCTATCACGCTTTCCCTCTATGCACGAGAACTTTGTGGATTTTAATTGAACGCGATTGATCTGTATATAGCGAGAGAGTCATGAAGCTCCATATACTGGCCAATGATATTGAGGTTAAAACAAGAGAAGTTTAGTTTTCAATTTCTCACAATCTGATATTAGTTTTCGGAAAATTGCTTTTATAAATAATTTTGAGTGTTTGAGAGAGTTAGCGAGCTCAGCTAAATTCACTCGTGTAAACTGAAACGTACATTATAAAGCCGTCAAAAGTTACGTCTCCCTGTCCATAGGTTCCACGAATAAAATTTTCCCGGAGATTTTTCATCATAGTTCATTCAAAAAATTGGCAAGCGTAATGAACTTTCTGTTCAATTTAAGTTTCAATTGAAAATGGAGTATACACGTCACATTGAATGTAATATATATGACTTTTTATCGGAGCTAAACGAGCGAATTAATATGTAAACAACAAAACTCTTCTATCTACTTTTGGAGATTCTACAATTCAAAATGTAAATTTTACCAATATTTTTGAAAGTAAAACAAACTTGCTACTTTAGAGCTAGATCAACTGCCGGAAATGAATTTACTGATAATTTTTTCCGTCGTACATTAGCTAACGTCGCAATATAACATGGCGAGTTAATCACGGAGCTAGTTAAGTCTTTTTTCCTGCGTTGACGGTATCCTGGTCTTCCACATTGTATTCTTCTTGACATTCTTAAAGAATTAAAAAGTCTATATAATCCCGAACAACATTAAATCAAATTACAAACCTTTCTCTTCCTCTCTCTCTCAGCCTCTTACTCCTCGGCGCCTACAAATAAACAGCGATAAACCGAACATCCTAAACTAACATGGAAAAAAAACAACGAGCACGCGCAGTTATAACTCCAGTGTGCATTTGTACATCTGCTCATCCTTTATCGACTTGCAGATCTATAAATGCACAATACTCCTCGTTCCTCTCACATACATACCCATTTAATTCGCTGCCTTCTACACGTTATACACACCCATCATGCGAGTAGACTTCTCCTCTCGCGAAACATCCTTCCTCTCTCTCTCTCCCTTACTTATCAGATCAACTCACTCCACATGGCCAACCGAAACCACACTGCAGGTCAGACATGAAAATAAAAAATCAATTTCGGGTGGGCCTTCTCCCTTCGTAGTGTATAATACACGTGAGCATACTCGAGGAGAGAGAGAGGAATCCGTCGTGTCATACGTCAGATTAGATCGTATAGAGTCGCACACGCGCGTGGTAACTCTCCTCTTCCGGGGCCGCCGTCGCGTCGTCGGGATGATCTATACGGGACGACACGGAGTTGGCGCAGGGGTCATTAAGGCCGCAGGAATTTCGGCGGGAGAGAGAGAGAGAGAGAGAGAGAGAAAGAGAGACCCGTATGTACGCTTCTGCTGCCGGACGCGCCGTTGTCGTCGTCTTGATGTAGTCGTGCAGCAGCAACGCGCGGTGTGGTGTTGATGATGATGATGCTGGTGCTATGGAGTGCACTGCAGTGAGCGCCGGCGCGGAAAATCGCTGCGGTTCCGTTCTCGGTTACAGTGGGTGGTACCGAGATTTCTCGGTTATGGGTGTAAGGAAATAATTCGTCGGCTTTCGGGATATCCGAATTTTTAGAATAACAAATTGTTTTGCACATAGTTATAGTGTAAGTGCAGTATATACTGTAGAGGAAATATATTTATTATTTCGGTTATATCGTTTAGTTCGTTTTCTTTTATTTGACATTATGGTGTGAGCTTTTCTATAACGCAATCATTTTATTGATTTATGAACGTCTACCACGAAAGTATTCCCCCCTCCTTTATACTAAACACATTATCACGTAATATAATGCATTTGCGACTTAACTATATCTATTCATTTTTATCTCATTATCAAAATTAGCTCATCACTTTTCTCTCTCTCACAGACTAATCCTCACGTATATATACTAGAAATCAAATAAACATTTCCCATCCTCGGCGCACTCCGCTACACTCGCCTGCAGCCATCATCACACGTGTGTGTGTGTATATATATATATATATATAATTGCTAATCTCGGAAAATTACTATGAGACAACGGCATATATATATGACACGATCATCGTCAATTAAGAAAAATCGAGCGACTCCAATCAATTTTCATTTTACCGCGTCATACACTAATCGCCACGTACACTCTATTTCTCTCTCCCACACATATACAGAAACACGTCTCCTTTTATTTCTCCCCCTTAGCAGTGGCGTATACAGTAACCTTTCTCAGGGCACATTTTCGCCTTCTCTCTCTCTCTCCCGGTACATTTGGCCGCGATTACGGGCGAACGAAATTGTTACAAGCCAACGACCATCGTATATATATAAACGTGTGTTATACAGGGGTTAGCGTACGCAGTTGCAACGTCTCTGGCCCTTTACCACCGCACGACTACAAATTGTTCTACATGTCTTTTTCTGCTCACGTGCGCGACGGTTAGCGACTAGAGGTGCTCAATCACTCTGAGCCCTAGCGAGTTCCTTCGTCTCTATATACGTATATATAGGTATACAAGCAGTATATAGCTTATCTCACAGGCGCCTTCCGGGGGCAAAAACGTATAGTACTAAGAGGTGAGGTGAGTTTCGGCGAATTCTTAACCGCGAGTCGACCGCGGGACGCCCGCAGCGGCACGTGTGTTTGATAACCAGCGAGACCTTGGAAATCGCGATTTTATACGTAGATCGTATAATATACATATCTGTGGGTTCCCGGACTAATCAAATAAGTCCACTTTTTTGAAAATTGAGGTAACACCGGATTTTGTATCTTCAAATAGGCCTTTTTCATTTACCACTTTCAGTAGTAGCAAAAATATTACCGTAAAGCTATAATTCACCCAAAACGTAACCAGATAAGTCCATTTATCAAATTTTCTGCCCGGAATAACCGGATAAGTCCATCATTTTTCTCGTTTATCGTAGTTATCATCTATTTCATCTATTCAAATTTAATGTGAATATGCGATGGCTAATATATATTTATCTGTTTACTGAAAAAATTCCTATACAATTTCAAATTATAAACATTTTAAAATTAGAATATTAGTACAATACAATTACAATACAAATGGTTGTAATTTAAATGTCACAAAAATATAAATTTCTCGAATAAGTTATACGAATTCATTGAACAATTGCTAATTTTGTAATTTATTGGCCCGTTTCATAATTAAATTAAAGAATACGCTTTAAAGTAGACGCAAACCGCACTATCGGATAAGTCCACAGTTCCCTGAATAACCAGATAAGTCCATACTTTTTCTGAGTTCTTACTTGAATATGTCAATTGACTAGTCAAGTATCGCGACTCATCTCGTTTCTTCCGATCTTACATATAAGTTTGAACATTAAAACCCGTTTTTCTCGGAAACTTGAAAAGTGGACTTATTCGGTTATTTCGGGAAGTTACAGATATACAGCCCACGCTTGAACAATGAGCGATTTTATTGTTTACCTCTTCATTCTCGCTTTTTCTCTCGTCGTTATCTCTGCCGACGCGGCTTCTTCTTTTTTTTACTCGCTACCTGCTGTGGCGTGTTTTTTTACTTCGTTTCCTTTTTTTTATCTCTCTCTCTCTCTCTCTCTTGCGACTGTTTCCTTCTTTTTTTTTAAGAGAGATAGAGAGAGAGTGAGAGAGACAGAAGAGGAGGAAGCCTTGCGTGGCGGAAGAAGTGTAAGAGCAGAAGTTTCGGGTGAGAGATAACGCATTCGCAATCGCTTTTTGTTCGCGTTTCTCGCGCTTGTCGGCAGTTGTGGAAAACGCGCGTTAGAAGGCAAATTTCTCTGTTACTCCGAATTTGCTACCCAACACCTTGCAGCCGTGGCATGAAGATAAGCCGCACGGCTTTTCTTTGTTTTTGCCGCGAGCCAAGCTCTGAAAAGGATGTACTTAGCGAGCTGTTGCAAATTTTTTTTCTCGCTACCTGATCCAAGGCAATGTTTCAAGTTTATTTGCGGAATAGAATAGCGTTTGGTTTATTCCCAAGAATTATTCTCATAATTGTAGGAAAATATAAAAATTGTTTATTTGGAAAAGACAATGTCATTATATTGAAGTAATTTAATGAAAAAGTCAATTTTCATAAATACAACTATATGTTAAAGTAAACTCAATATTACTATATTTAAGAGCAGTAAAACGGTACACAGTCAAGCATAAAATTTAATAAACTAAAAGCGCAAGTATATAAGTCCGCCGTAAAAAAAAGTCTGCAGCGCATATAAGACTTTGTGAAAAACTTTCTCGCACTCACTTCAATAACGCAATTTCCCGAAAAAAAAGACTAATATTCCTCTCTCTCTTTCCCTGCGTTACGCCATTTATCTGAGATTAAGACGCATTCAGAGGAAATTGAAAACTCCCTTCTCTTTCTCCCTATCGTCAAAAGAACCTGCACTCGCAGCCCACCCCCTCTCCCTCTCTCTCTCTTTCTCTCTCTCTCTCTCTCTCTCTCTCTCTCTCTCTCCTTTCCCTACTACTCTTGCTTTCGCCCGCATGAAAAAGCCTTGAAAGAAAAAGTCAAGATCGCGCCTCCTTGACATCCTCTCTCTCTCCCTCTCTCCTCTTCCGCGATAATAATTGCGACACGCTCTCGCCCTCTCGCGAGAATTTGCACTTCGCGCGCGCGCGCAGAAATAAGTAAACCGTTATTCACGTCTATATCTATATACCTTTATGTATGTGTGTGTGTGTGTGTGTGTATACTATATATATATATATATATATATATATTCATTCCCAGACCGTCGCTCTGAAATTGAATACCCGCAGCCCCAAGTGTCTCTCTCTCTTTTCAAGAGTGTATGTGTGCAAGTGAGCGATGAAATATGAAGTAAAACGCGCTTGCGCGCGCACGCGTGCGAACGCTTTATATAACTGGGAAAGTTCGAGTGTGATCCTTCGGAGTCAGTCGTCTCCACGAGATGAACTTTCGTAACGCGCGTTTGTGAGACTTATGATAGAGTGTCATGAGAGGGAAAGAGATAGACAGAGAGTTATATATAGAATGCATTTCCATTGAGAGACGCTGTGCAGCGTTGCAGCAGAAGTGCAAAGAGACTTCGGTGCAAGCACTTGATTTGAAGGTCAAGGTGAATCGCGCGTGCTTGCGATCTGGTTTAGTCACGTCGACGACGACGACGACGACTGAGTAATACACATATATACACGCTACACGGGTGTGCGCTCTTATTCACGCGGCAGGAGTGTAGTACGCGAGAAATGGAATTACGAGGGTTATAAAGGCGATGCGCGGACGTATATTGCGCTTCTGAGAGTATACATGCAAGTATGTGTATATGTGTGTGTCTGGTATACTCTGATGAGCAGCTCGAGAGTGATTTCGCACTCGTTTGTTTCTTTGAAGTGTGTGTTTTAATTAGGCTTCTCTTTCAACCGTTGACGTAAGCAGGTTCATTGCAGCAGCAGTAGCGCGTATAGCCTTCTCGTTTCACTTTTACGCTGTAGTAATGTCGTTGACTGCTTTTATTCGTTGAAATAATGAGGGTTCGTTTCTTATTTTTGCATCCGACGGTAGCTTTTTAAATTTCATTAGTACGACTAATTGAAGAAATCCATACCTTGTAAGTTATTTGTTTTTTTTTTTTTTATAAAAGCAAATTTAAGATACTATTCTTTATGCGCGCCTATATGAGAATCCGTTTCACAATTCTAATAAATAGATAAAGAAATTATCAAGGTCAAATTTAGCATATCGTATTCGGGAGATAGATAAAAATTTCTCATTAAAACCACAGATCAATTAAATTTCCTCGACGTGGTCCCAAAAAAAGAGAGTCAAAAGGTGCGTGCAGAACAAAAAAAAAACTGTGCTTCACCTCGTTGCGACAGTAGTACATGTGTGTGTGTGTCACCTTACCAGTATAATCGCATCCATCTTGATCACCATCGGATTCCCAGTCCCTGAGCGTTCGACTTTACATAACAAAACACTCATAACCGCGAGTCGTATTAAAACGTCGCTCGTGCGTACCGTTCTCTCGATTAGCCGAGATTGAGGAGATAACCGACTTATAGCGGCTGCTGCACCTTCCTGACCAAGAAATAAAGAAAAAAAGAAATGAAGGGAGTTGAAAAATCATTTGGGAGGGGAACGCAAGAGCAAAGCTTCCTCTCTCTCTCTCTCTCGTTCTTGTCTCCTAATCTTCTTAGGCTTTGCGCGGTGACAATGTGCGCGCCCCGCCCGGTTCTTTTTTTATTTCTTTTCTATACCCGTGCGCTGTATGCACACACACACACACACACACACACACACACACACACACACACACACACACACCCACAAAAACACACACACACACAC
>JAYJLV010060622.1:0-17576 GCA_036873485.1 Torymus texanus
AATTTCTAACAATGCCTTATTTTTCAAAATTTTGACCAGAAATTCTGCCCAGAATCTGCTCAATTTTCTACCAGGGTTGTTGATTTATTTATTGCAGGTACATCATGTTAATTTTTGCAATACACCTCACTTGTCGGAAGAGCATTAAAATTTCACATACTACGGATGATGAGGCAGTTTAGTTTAAAATTATAATGCAATCGGGTAATCAAATTAAATAATTAATCGCTCTCGTTATAATTTATTGCGATGGATAAATCGATAATTTTAATTCATCATTGTCTAATTGGCAGTCTAATATAATAGAATTTCGTGTTAAAATAGTATTTAACTGTTGAATTAAATTCTCTTTTATAGCTCAATGAAATGGAATTAAATAATCTGCGAATATTAGCAAGCTTTATCAATAAATAACTATATTTTTCAGGAATCATTTAACTTTCTAAACGCTATACAAGTTATCAAAACGAGAGATAAAAATATAGTCTGTCACTGTCGCTGCCAATAACGTTAACTTTGCGAATTCATTGATCGAGAATAAGTTTTCGATAAATTTAATTACTCGCAAGGTATATGTTTATTGGCTAAATAAGCTTTTTGCCTGATTGGAAGCACTCAACTCGTAAACAAAGAAGTGGCCATTCTCACGCTATTAGTTTAATGTTTCATCCCCATTGGGACACTAAAATGCTTTCCTTTACTTTTCGTGTGTGTATATATATGGATGCACGCGCATAAAGCTGTTTTCTTTTTTGTTTCATGCTTATGAGAAAAAAATCGATACTAAGTTACGCTTTTACGATCTCTCTACACTGGTACTTCGAGCGAAACTCGCATTAACTTTTATTATCCAATAACATTGATTTTCTTTACTGTGCCTAAAAAGACTTTATGGTGTGGAAAGATAAAGAATAAGGTTCTCTTTCTCGACGTTATTCCTAATACTTTTTTTCTCGCAGTCCTAACCATTTCAATGTCATCCGATGCTAAATCTCATTAAGTTTTTATCGCGAACCTTTGTACCACCCAGAGAGTAAGCGAAAGAACTAGAGGACAGAATCAAAATACATTAACGCTATATAGATAAACTCAGCAATCTCTTCGATAACGATTTTATTCATGAGTTTATATATAAATTAAGTCATCGGAGTCATAAAATTACAATGGTACGGTACCATCTTAAAAATAGATTTTAAATTTGGCAATAAATTAATATTTCCTATACCTTTAAAATCTATTGATACTCGTGCGATATTTTACACTTCATTTACATGTTCCATGAAGCTTAATAAGTCATAAGCTCAATAATCTTCGATATTTAATATATCTATATATGAAATTCTGTTGCTCAATCTCCTAAACATCATTTTTACACCAAAATATTTGAATAATCTTACGAGTAAAATAAAAATTTGGACATAATCAAACAAAAATCAAGATAATGACAGTAAAGCTAAATTTACTCTAAATCAAATTTGAAAGCTAAATACAGAAAGAAAAGCATATACCTACAAATTAACCTCCTTACCTTTTTCCATGAACCGAGTATCAGTTTAATTTTTAGCTACTGGATCCGCGCAATTGTGTCAGTGCTACTGTCGCTATATTTCTCCCGTCGCGTTACTTTCTCCATACACACGATTCGTATCTTTGTTTCTCCATTACATACTTCTACACATATACACGCGTTCATGCACACATACACTAATTCTCATTACCATCGCATCGCGCTACCCCTATAATACACTTCTCTCGCTTACGGCTAGACGAGACACGGTGGTCTCATACAGCGGGATATATATATATATATATATATATATATACACACACACACACACACACACACACGAGCGCGTCGAACAAAGGATATTGAAATTCATCCGCGTGTGAAGATCGGTCTGCGGCATTTGCCACAAGTATACGACGCATCAAAGCACGCGCATATACACATATACGGGAACCCTCCAGATCCGCTGGACCGATTTCTCTCGCTTGCTACGTTCGCGCGCCTCCGCTTATTGGCCCTTTTCTTTTCTGGGATTTGGTATATATGGAAGGGACACACGAGATGTGCCGCGTCGTGTGGAATGTGTCGATGGATTTATTGGAGAGAGGAGTGAGAGGTTCTGGTTTTGCGGATTCCTGTGGGTATATGGAGATCTGTACGGTGGAATTCAAGAGAAAGAGTGAGATTGTGAGTGGACAAATTGGTTTTGTTTTTAGGAGTATCGAGTTTCGATGTTGCTTTTTATCATGAGAAAGATAAAATTGTTTCTAAAACATGTATAAGAGAGTAGAATGTATAATCTGAAGCGGTGATAGATTTTTTCCAAGAATATTTCAAAGCTTAAGAGAGAATTTTTCGAATAAGTATTTCAATAATATTGTTTTATTGAGAAAACATCATATTTCCAGAGGTAAAAGCTTGTGAATTTGCTTAAAAGAATTAAATCGTGTTAAACACTTCACTAAATTTTATAGCATCTATAAAAACACTTTTCAACCGTTGAGGTTTTACTTGGAACGTCACGCGTAAATATCGATATCGAATCGCAAATACATCTGGTATCCAGCCAGCGAGACTTGAAAGAACAGATGAGAAATAATTTAGAATGATCAATAACATTTTATAGGAGGAAATGTTATTATTGAACCATGTCAAATTAAATTAAGAAATAAAATTCTCACCAGTTTCACGACATGGAAGAAACACTTTAATCACTTTAACTATATTATTAGATTTCTGTTACTATCGAAGGTATGCCTGTACAAGATATGCCTGAAATAAACGTAAGCGAATACAGCTGTGGCACGCGTAGGCAGGACTACGACATAAATGTCTCACGGTTTAGCGTGAAGTTAGAGCGTCTAATCCCTTTATGCTTTCACGTGCCTTGTTAATTTCACATTGTTGTACTACCTTATATATACGATTTACATATACGTTTTATGAGCTTGATTTATGCTAGTGTAATAATTGTAAATAATAAATGATTTATAAATATAATTTCAACATGATTGAAGTATCTATTTCTATCAAAAAAGTTAGTTAATATAATATTTTACATATTCTAGTAATCGCCAAAATTTCAAACAGGCTCTCTCGAGATGACTAAATTTACATATTTTCGTTGAACTAAAACTGCATAAACATTTAATTATCAGGAAAGTACTTTGAACACCTCGAAACTTTGTACATTTAAATGTTGTTGAATGTTTTATATACGCTAAACCTTATTTGCAATTCCATTGGTAACACATTGCCGGGCAATGTTTTTAGCGGGCTACTATATGTAGCTCGCTGAATGCATTTCAACTAATGGCGCAGAAGAGAATTCTCAAATAGAATTAACATTTTACTATTGTACACAGCTACAATTTATTTTCAAGTGGTATTGTTTATTAAGGTTCAACTTTATTTCTCCACAATAATATCGTTCAAAATTATATTTTTTAATTGACTCTATTACAAATACAAAAAAATACAAGCAATATTTATTTATTATTAATTAACTTCTTTATCGCAAACTTAATTACTTCGATAAAACAAAACGCTACTTTTCGCAAGAGAAGAAGATCCGGTACTCTGTAAATAATGATGTATAGCGCCGCAGACTCCAGTCATTTAAAGCGACCCTATACCCACACACCTTTGCTCATTAAACTCTCATGACCGGCGCCAATACTGGTAGTAATTGAACTGCAAACACAAAGCCTCTATTCCCCGACTGGCATACGAAAAAAAAATTCTCCCAAAACTAACCGAATCGTGAGCGCCTCTTGGAAAAAGAGAAGACAAAAAGAAACCACGACCATTGTCGGCTGAGGTGCGCGCGCGCACGCAAACAAAACCAAGGGATCACTTCTCTAGAAACTAGAGGCGGGAATAAAGAAAGCAGTCCTGTCGAATTTTCACCGCCGCTGTTGTTCGTTCACGCCTCCGGTCACAAAAGGGCCCATCCATAATCGGATGGGGTACAGTAGTAGGGTCTGTAACGCAGAAGAAAAAAAAAGTAGAAGAAGAAGGAACCTATCACGCGTGTGCCTACCAACAGCTGCGCTCACGCGACGGTGCTCAAGTGCCGATTTGTTCCTTGTTCGACTCTCTTTTTTTTCCTCGAGTGTGCATTCGAGTGGCTAGGTAATTCTGATTTTACGGTCTTCCATGGATCGTGTGTGTGTCGTTTGTGTAGTACGAGTGAGCGCAGATTTGAGGGAGACATGTTGGCTGGTTTGTTATTTGGACGTGAGAACGAAAAAGTTTTTTAGGGGCTCGTAAAAGGAATAATGTTTTTATAATAATGTCTATTTATTATTGCCAAAGTTTGAACGACGAGGTTCATGTGTGTGTGTCTGTATGGGCGGGCTAAAGTAGTTGCGATAACGAACTTTCGTGTACCGTTATCTTTACGAGGCAGGAAATAATAAAAAGCGCTGCCCGAAATTTTCGGAATTAATTTCCACTTGTTTTACAACTAATTTGCACTCTGGCCAGAATTAGCAGTCGCTTGTGTGCTCTTGCTCTCTCTCTCTCTCTCCTTCTCTTTGCATCGAATCAATTGCAACTTTAAATTGAGATGAAATTAGCTTCGTCAAATTTGAAATTGAACGATATAGCAATGTTAGATTTTCATTTCGTTAACCAACTTTTTACAACAGTTATTTGCAACTGGTTAATTGAAAAATAATAAATGAAATTGGAGAAATTAAAAAAAATGTATATTTTTAGAAGGCAAATGACATTTCCTGGGAAACGTAATGTGATAATATTGCAAGAATTTTCGTGTATTTTTATTTATTCGTTTAAAATCATATATTTACGTCATACTTTGTAGTATTAAGAATCGAGAATATTATATAAATAACTAATCCGACCACATTTGAACAATATTTGTATTTAATTACTATGCATCAATTACACAAAACTCCATTATTATTTTTGAATAATCTTCTTGTTAATTTATTGGAAAATTTTTGATCACTCTTCCATAAAGTCCTCTAGAATCAGTGATTTCTTGTAAAAATCGTAACCGCTCATTGGAAGTATGTAAACGTAAAACAAACCTAATCTAAACTTCATAAGGTATGTGAGTATCATGAAAAACAGGCCATCGGGGACACATAAAAAAGGGGCGAAAAAGACATTACCACCGGTGTATATTATACATACACAATACGTGGCGTGTGTATCGTAAAGGCGAGAAAGCGAAAAATCCGATGAAAAAAGAAACCAGGAAGCGAACCGTTGATCAGCCCTGCGGCGTGCAGGCACGAGTATATAGGATGAAAAAAAAATTGAGGGAGCGCGTGCGAAATGACGAGACAATGGCTTTAACGCAATTAATGGCCGTGATTGAAGGCGCACGAGTGCACGAGAGCGCGCACACGCCTGATGAAGTTTCATAATTGATTTTTGCGAAAGTTCATTTCCCGCGCCCATTTAATTCGCGCCACGTGCGTTATTGCAGCTATTTCGAGATTTCATTGCACCTCTGCGGCACGCTTGCCAATTCGCCCGTTAATTATATACGCGAAATTTTGTGTGCCTTCGCACTTCCAATACTCGCGACGTGGATGCTGTGGCTCGCAATGTTGTTGCGGCTCGAGAATTTTTTACGTATTTTTTTCTTTTTTTTCTAGTGGTATGCATGGTTGGTTCGTAACACGGGAAAATCTTTTGAATATTTTGTGAAGCTTTGAAGATATTTGGTGGTGCATTTAAAGGGAAAGATTAGCGGTATAGCTTTCTAAAATATAAAGAAAGATTCACAGAATATAATGAATGAATAATTGATGAGGTTTTTGTATATATTGTCAATATCTTTTCGGCAAGGTTTTGTTTTAAATATTTATACATACAATAAAGATTACTCGGCAGTTAATTAAATATAATACTATATGGCAGATATTTTAGAGAATATTATTCATTGTATCATTTATATTATAGTAACATGGATATTTGTATTTATTAATGGTTATTTCAAGCTACATAATTCATAGGAAAAAAACTTATAAATAAATTTATTATGTTTTTAAATTACACTCCACTTCAATGTTGAGTCGCGCAGTTCTCCAAGCAGTGTTTTTTTGCGAGTTTCGCGAAGTCCGAGAGTTTTTTTCGTCGTAAACGCAGCCATCAGAAAGAAATGCCTTGTCGGCGTGCCTATACGAAGGGAACCAACAAATATTGATTTTTCGACTGCGTTAGAGTTTATTTTTTTTCTGATCACAAAACTTTTCTGTAGGAGTGCAAAAGTAAATGTTGAACTTTAGAATCGAGTTTCTGTCGCAGTTGCTTAACCGTTTCGATTTTTTTTTCTGTTTCAGGTACGTAACTGCCGAAAGGCCCGAACCTTTTCTCCCATGCTTATTCGTGGGGTAAGTCAAGATGTTCTGATGTTACCGTTTACTTGTACTAATAGCTCCAAATGTTTGAAATATTAGTAGCTACCGTTATTACAGTATCAACATATTTGGTTTCTCCGAACTATGTTAATACTATGTAAGAATGAGAAAAAAAATTAAACACATAAATTAAAATAATAATTATCTTTAACTGTAGTATCAATTGAAAAGACACGAAAGTTGCGTTAAAAAAGGGGATATACATACACAATGATTTATAAGTTAAATATTTCTGTTTGTTATTTTTTATATACATAAAAACTTATAAGAACTTTTAAATATAATTGGAAACAGTCAAAACTTTTCAAATATCGAAATATGAAATAGCTTTTTTCACTTGAAATGAACAATTTAACCACTCTTTTCGGTCATTGATTAACATTATCATTATACGTTTCATTCACTTAAGAATAGCACGAATCACTGCTTTGCTAGTTTTTAAATATTTTATGAGTAAGTCGAAATTAGCAGAAAATACAAGAAAGATCGATTACTTGTATTACTTAAGAAAATGCTAAACAATAATAGACGCATTATAATAACAATGAGTATAAGAGTGGAAATGAATATCTACATTAATATCTAAGGGAGCAGTGATACAAATGATGTTCTCCTCAATGCTTATACTGGTTACATTATAATGAGCTATTCATTGCAACCGAGGCATTCACTCATGATTATGACTATGTCATTCCAGTCTCAATTTGTCAAATAGTCGAGCAATAATAGAGCAAAAATGTTACACTGCAACTAATATAGCAACCAATTCTTCTATTTATCTTCTGATTTTGTATATAAAAATTTCCAAATTCATTTCCCTATTACGTATCGATCACTTCTTCCTACCCCTATTTATCTTCGCGTTTATTCGAGATATTCAAACGTCATCTCTACTGCTTATTCTCAAAGGCAGGGCTTATATAATAATATATCTTTGAACTGGCATGTTCATTCATGTATATACTTACCCACGCATCGCGATGGATACGTGTCCGCGCGTGAGGGCGAAAACACGTAATATAACAACCTAAGCCTCGTATTCGCGAGTTCGGACTTACAACGCAACTGCCACGTAATTAGTGCATTAGCCTTGTGTATAGGTATATTATATGTATATATGTAGATGGGGCTAACGTCGCGTGTACGCGCCGAGTCCATAAACAGGAGAGTTTAGGCGCGCAGGGCCGTGAACACATCGGGCGCGCACAGATATATATATATACATCCATGAGAGAGAGAGAGAGAGAGAGAGAGAGCCACGGGAATTCATCAAGCGAAATTTCGAAATCAATTATTCCGCTTCGGTTGGGCTAACGTGCGCAGGCTGGAGGCAGGAGTGCACGCGGTAATGCCAATTATATGATCGTGACAAATAGCGGATCATGCTGAGCTTTTGTCTGCATCTACTAGTTCCTCAGCTCTCGTAGTTTTTCGACCCTTTTGTGAGGTAAAATTACTCGAAATTCTGTTAACAAATATGGATATTTTCTTGGTTAATGAATAATAATTCCAACTCTGTGGTGGAAATCGATTCTATTTAGTTAGTTTGACCAGTAATCCGTAAAATTTATCATCTAATAGATAGAATAATATAATAAATTGTTTCACAGATTAACTTTAGTTTATTTATAAGGATTTCAAAGATATGAACGTCGGTCTGTTTTTTTTAGTTAGGAAATGGCTATAGTAAGAGGTTTGCTACTGTGACGAAGTTAGAGAGGCAGAATCAAACGAAAAAATCCCTTAAAACAGTACTGTAAATGAATTTGTTACGTGTGGATACACGAACGAATATACAAAGCACGAAATAAGCAAGGCGTTCGATTACAATATGACGCCGATGAGCAGAAAGCCGAACGGTGGCGGCCGTGGCTTGTTGGTAGCGTATCTGACTCGCGAGTCGGCGGCTCTCTGGTTCGATCCCAGGGTCCGTCACTTTTTATTAAAATATTATTTACAAGGAATCACTCGTAACAAATAATTCGTGCTGATATTTTGGTTAGCCATCGTTTTTAATACTTATTTGTAAATTCAAATTACAGAGAAAATTTTGTAACAATATTTTAATGTTACGAGATAGCTTAGTGTTATGTCCATTAAATAAAGAACTGAAAAATCGTTTTGTCACTATCCAGAATTTAGCTATTTTTATTATTCACAACTAACGTGAAATACCTTACAAGCATTGGAAACTGTAATAACCTATCATGGAATATGTCCCTTGATATACAGGGAATGATCACCAATCAGGCTCCAAGGCATCTTTGTTCAATTTTATCAAATATTGTTAACATATTAATTATTAAAGGATTAAACCAATTAAAGCGCTGTAATATCGTGAAAATGACATCGTACTCTTATGTAAAGAATAAACATGGTTATTTTTACTATTTGTTTTTAATTATTTAATTTAATTTATTTATTAATATAATGAATAATGATTTACATGTAGTAACAAGATATGTAATATTAATTTATATATAACATGAAATTTTGTGAAACCTTAAAATCAAGCTTTTCAATGTGTAACTGTAACGATTGATATATCGTTAATATCCTTCAATAAATTTTACACATGCGTTTAAAAGATCCAAACTTGTAAACTATTCAATTATACACAATATAACTATATATATCAAAAAATCTACTTTAACCAGTTTTCTTATTGGATTCGAACAAACTCTTCTAAAAATATAGTCTGCTGAATCCACCCTAAAGAAATAATTTGTGCTCTGAATATCTGTACGCCAGTAAAAGAATATTCGAATAACATAATCTATTCTTTTACGTTTGTGTAATTCTGCACGGAAAACTTATTTGTTCATGTACTTCTTCATGCTTTCCATTGCATAATATATTAGATACCAAAACATAAACAAACCGTTTATAATATAAATGCAACCACATTTTCAGTAAATACCAAAAAACCCCACACCACATCTCATCATATAATAATATTTTATCCACACGTAAAATGAAAAATCTAATTTGACAAAACGCTCTTTTATCAAAAATAGCCAGACAGAAATATATACAAGAACGTACTCCAATAGGAGAGCAGTGACAATAAAGCTCTCTTACAGGCCCTCGGGTGCAATCTCGCAAGAAAAAGCCAGCGGCGGAAAATCCCTTTAACCAGAATAATGAATATTCCGAGGAGCGTCTGGTGCTCGCCCGCTGCTGCCACCGCCGCCTAATCAGGAATTAAAGTCCCGCAGAATGGAATTCATTATTCATATGCCGCCATAGATCATGCGCGGAGGCTGCGCTGCATCAGGTTGCGAGCTCGTGCGCGCTTGTCCCATCGCGGCCATTGTCGTCGGCTGCAAGAGGGAATACTCTCTCTCTCTCGCTCTCTCTCTCTCTCTCTCTCTTTCTACCTCTACCTCTCTATCTCCCTCTCTTTCGTTCCTGTTCCATGCACTCGCGCTTGTCTTTGTCTATCTCTCTTTCTCTTTCTTTCCTCTCTCTTGCTAGCATTTTTCTTTACATTTTTCTCCCGGCTCACTGTCGTACGGCTTGTCCCGCGCTTCTTTCTCTCCGAGCTCGTTGGATCCTTCGATCTATCATTTTTCCCTTCTGCTCGTCTGCCTCTCCCTTTTTCCGTCGCGTAGTCCTACGTACATGTGTGCATGTTGGAGATGCATGAATGTGGATTATATATTACTTTTTCCCAACTTTGCGTGTGTGTGTGTGTGTGTGTGTGTGTGTGTGTGTATGTGTGGATTTCGGATGTTCCAGGCACTTTAATTTATCTTGCTTTCACTTTGCTCTCTCTCTCTCTTTCGCCGGATACGACGGGGTAATACGCGGAGGGCTTTTACGGGAAATCACTTTGTTCCGATTTAACGAAATCTGCCGGCGTTAGTATCTTGTCACTCGCATTGTTCTCTGATTGATGAGAGAGTCATATGTATGTGGAATAGCTTTGTTATATACGCGAATGGTTATTTGATACTCTTCACATTTTTTTTATAATAAGGTATGTAGGGTAAGACACCGCATTTCTATATTTATCTTGTATACAAATATTTAACAACAATAGAGCCGTGTATTTTTATAGGTGGAATATATAGATGCATGCGTTTCAGCATTCTTTTGTAACTTCAAGTAGTTTTCAGAGGATTTTTTTAATGGTATTCTTAGGTGGGAATTTTTTTTTATATACGTTCCTGTGTATTTTACATGATAGAATAACGCAAAATCTACAAAAAATCTATTTAGCAACCTCAAATATGGTTAAAAAATAATTTTTAATTGTTTTTAACCTGATTTTTCCTAATCTTTATACCATATAATATAGGAAAATTTTTAGACCTATTAAAACATACTTTCTATTAAATAGTTAGTAAACACTAAACTCTACAAAAAATATAAAAATTCATATATAATTAATAATTTACATTAATTATTTAAGCTTTGTTTTATTTAAATCCATTGAATAGTTTTCTCAAAAAAAAAACTATACGTACTAGTCAAAATATTGAAAATCTTACATCTCCGAGTAAAATTGGTCTACAGATTACATCTTTACCCATTTTGTCAGCAATAGTGTCTATTTATGAGAGATATTTATTGCATAATATTTAAATTACATTTTTCTATTGTAATATGTCTTAGCTGATTTTTACCTTAAAATCCTGTGTATACAATTCCTCTCATTCTACACTTTCGTATTTACAAAATCACCTCGCTTCTTCACTCACTCACGGAACAACTTCACACCCGAACCGATTTACCCCCGCTGCAACTCCTGTGCATTACCTATTTGCAGTATTACGTCTCGCGCGTCGCGCACAATTATCCGAAGTAGCGTGTCGCAAATTGGAAGTGCTAATACCAAAATTAGCGCGCTCTCGCACTGGAATCCGTTTTCAGGGGGACGGGGGGCAAGCGAGGACAGCCGAAGCGTTAAATACCATCGTGTGACGTCGATATCGCGCGGCTGGCCAACGCTCGTTAAGCGTATTATAGATAGATATAGATATATATGCCTGAATGCATGCAATTTTGCATTTCAATTGTTTGTCCGACGCCTCCGCCCCCTCGCATTATTTTAGTGCGATTGCGCTTGCAGACGTGTATGTGTGTATGTCGAACGTTGTCAATCATTAGTTTCGCTGTCGCATGGTTAATCTCTTTGTTTTATCGCGGATGATGTACATACATGGACTGATGTTTGTGTATACGTAAATTTATGGAGCCGCGGAATAATCCGTCGGTAAGTATGTATGTATACGCATACGCGGGTATGGTGCTGCGTTTGTCAAATGCTCGCGACGAAATTTTCGACTGAATGACACTACGGCTTTGATTGTCCGACGAGTGGTTTTGCTAATTTGCCGATTATAGCCGAAATGGAAATGAATTATTTAGTTCCGGATATTATAACAACTGTTATACATTTTTACGTTGAAATGACTGTGAGTTATAATGCATACGCATTAGGCGTATAATTTGAACGGAATGTAACATATAAATTTAAGCTCTATTATAGTTGTTCTCAATCTAAAACTTGCAACAAATTTTTATAATCTATAATCTTTATTAGCTAATCTTTTAATTTAATAAAAATAGATACTTTTTTTATCAATAAATAGCTGTTACTAGTTACTTTATTTGTAATTCAATTTCTTTAAATTTTCAAAATTAATTTATTTATTATAAAATTATAATTTCTATTACAAAAACTAACAAAAATAAATATAAAAATCACGCGACCCAGGTGTTATCATAACCACGCTATAGACACTGCACCCCGACTTGTTTAGCCTTGGCATATTCTCATACTTTACAAATATACAACGTCAAGAGAATCCCCGGCAGACAAGCAGGAAAATCTGAAAGTGAAAACAGCGCGAGCAAATACACACACATTCACGAGACGACGCGCAATGGAAGCATAAGGGATATACACGACGAAAGCCGCAGACGCTTTTCTTATGCACAAAACGAAAATCTTCTGCACAGTACGCGCAACAAGAAGATGCCCACATATATATATATATATATATACACGTCTGTCGCGAGTATTCGGCATTTTGGCGAGGCGCCACAGCGTGCGAAAATGTTCCGCTCTCGCCTTCGCCTTGAAACGACTCGTGACGCTCGCGTGCACTTGCGTGCTAACGATAATAAGAGAGGTCGGAATTTCTCTTGCTCTCGCGGGCGTTATGGCCATCACCCAAGAATAACTGGCGTGCGAAAATCTCTAATCGCGAGCGACTGGAATCCATGGCGCGCGACTGTCGGATGGACGACGCTACCCGGGTTTGTGCGTAGAGCGTAAATATAGCGAGGCGCGCGAGCTTTTTCAGGAGCTTTTTTTCTATACGTGAGACAGAGCCGAGAGATTTGCTGCTTGTTGTAGCAGATGAGACGCTGTGTGATTTTTTTTCTGCTATGTGTGTGTGACGCGTGCGAGGTGATTTACGCGTTTGGAAGGATTCGGTGACGTAAATGACGAAATACGGCTTGTTTGTCTTATTTCGTCGCCCGTGCGGTTATCAGCGAGGTGGGTGGTGGCTGTCGTCATAGTTTTAGCGGGTATAGAGAAAAATAGCTTTTATAATTTAAATGTCAGTCGACACTAAAAATAAATAATAAACTTTTTTGTTTTCTCATCATATAAATAATTCTACGACAATTTACATGATTCTTAATTATCACTTCCTCCAACACCAAAGATACGCCTATACGTTTTATACATTAAAATTCCCATCTATAGACATTCACACGCGGCTTTGATAAATCCGTCCTCTACACAGAAGCAAGAAAGTCACCTTCAAATCCGATCTCTCAAAATCCAATTCTAACCCTATTAAGACTGGGAAATACGTTAGCACAGCGCTTAAGGCAAGCGCGTACCTATATTACGTTCCGTACCACGCGCTCGCAGACTGCATGATACGTCCGGGCGGACACGAACTGCGCGCCGGGCTATAAATCGGAACCCGATCTTTACAAATTATGGAAGGTCCGAGGGACGGCAGCGCTTCTCTCTCTCTCTCTCTCTCCCCCTTTGTGTGCACGCGCGTATGCTCGAATAAATATAATGGGACGGTTCTCTAATCTGTATCACCCGCCCGCCGTCTGTATACCCCTTTCCGAAGATTACGGAAGCTACCGGTGGGAGAGGAGTTTATCTTTTACGCTTGAATTGTAACTTATGCAAGTCGTAATTACGGTGTATTACGGACAAAGGATATATATATAGTAGTAGGTAGGGAAGTTTTTGGTAATGTGTATACAGAAGGAAAGCGGAATTGAAAATTAATTTAAAGTATTAAATATTTTGAAATTTATGGTAATATGTAGTTTATGTTAACATTAGGGAAAATAGTTTATTCTACTATTGTTGCGTGCATTTTGTTGTAATTCAGGCATTTAGAATATTACATTCGTGCATTTCTACTCTAAGGTTAACAATATTAAAATTTCATTCTCTGTAGCAACATTCCCTCCATTTTGTAGAAAAATATTTGCAATTAAATTTGGCAAAAGCTGCAGCAACTGTTTTCCCGCCTCAAAAATACATCCACGACGAAAGATAAACTCTCTTGGCTTTCGTACAACTGATAAATTACTCCGAGCGAAAACTTATAGAGTCCCGTATAGCCAAACAAAAGCGCATTACCAAATGAACTAAATTACTTCGCCTCAAACGAGCAAATTAACTGCGCTTCAAACGAAAACTCCATCCCCAAGCGGCGTGTACGACAATTTCGCTCGATTGTCTCCTTCTCTCCCCTATACACAGTTTCCCCTTTGACTCTCTCTCTCTCACTCTCCTCTCTTTCTCTCTCATTCCCTAGCTTTCTTCACCTCTCGCGGACAGACATATAGAGGATCGAGCGTTCGCGTGCCCGTGTTTTTGTTTCTCTTTCTCCCCCCCCCTCTCTCTCTCTCTCCCTTCGCTGTCTCTCGTTCCTTTTGCTCGGTCGTTTTGTTACTATCTATATGTGAGAGACACCCCGAGACAACTTTTACAAGTTCAAGAACGTGCCTCACTCGCCTCTCAAGCTCGGAGTTACGTTTAATGTCTCGTGTGACGTGTTCTTAACGACGCCGGGACTTTAAATTTATCGTTCCGCGCCACGGCTAATCGCGGCACCACCGACGGCGAGCAACGCGGATTTTCGCGAGAGAGGTGCTGGTTTTTTGCGTGACAGAGAGAAGGAGAGGGAGAAGACGGACCAGCGCGAATATTAAAAATGACTTTTACACACAACGCAGACTTGTGGGCGACCCGAGCGACGATGCTATTCACGGCGAAGAATGTATCCGGTAATGATGTTTTTTTTAAACTTTGTATTCTTGGCGTACGCGGACACGCAGCTGTTGAAACTGGGAGTATGGTTTGAAGCTTATTTCTATAGTTTTCTGTTTTTGAATGAAGCTTTTTTAATATAACTACAACTATTTATGATTTTTCAAATTTATTTAAGATTTTATATAACATAACGATTAAAAAAATTTGTATTTATTGACCATAATTTAATCGTAGATGAAATCTAAGATAATCAATGTAAAAGAAATAAATCTATAAGATTTAATCTACGATTCAATTGTTATAGGAACTGTAAATCTGAAGTTTACAACATTAGAGTCCAAAAATGGGAAAAATTATTTTACCTCAAAGTTACATTGATTAATTTTTATTTCACGTGATGATTTTAGTATTTTCTTGTAGACCATAATTTTATGATAAAGGTTTAGATAAAGTTTCTCTTGTCCAATAACTTCAATTAATTGTAAACAGTTATTTTATTGCATTCCAACAAATGCAAACTTAATTCAGACCCATAATTATAAATAATTATCATGATAATCATAATTTCCACAATAAATTATGCTTATCTAAAAACTTAAAAGCATATAGTGAAAATTACAATTAATTATCACAAATTCTATCCAGAAGATTCCCTTTCCGGTATATAAATATTAAAAAAATTATTATCAATTACTCATATTTTTTTCATAAATATTTTGGCTTATAATTTTTTATCTTCATAATTAAACCAACATTATATGAAGCAGTCGCAAAAACAGAGCTAATTACACTATTTCATCCAGTTTACGTTTATATACATATCGTAAAAAGAACCTATACTACAAAAGTCTTTTTACATATTCCACCATTTTTTTCCACACCCATAAATCTCCTCCGCGGCACTTATAAAATTCCCCCGACATTTATATGAATCATAAACTTTTTTTCGCATCGCACCTTGCTCCTAACGACGACGCATTGTTTAGAATACGAAGAACAAAAAAGATCTTACCAGAGATAGCAACAATTCGCGCGAAATCTTCACTCAATGCGGAAAATCACACGCATACATATATACATACACACACACACATCTGCACGGCTATATCACTTTCATTGACACCTATTTATTATACAATATGACACGCGCGATGTGTGTATATATATCTATTCCCATGAGCACAGCAAACTCTAAGCGATCCTTACGCAATCGAGCGAATCGTAAAGCTCGTTGCGCGCGCGCACGTATATGCCTTCGTTATTATATTGTTCCTCCCACAGCCACTTTGCGCTCGCCTCTATACTATACTCCCATAGCAGTAGTGTATATATCCCATTGCGAAAGCCACGCGTTCATTCATCCGCATAATACGCGTCCTCCGCGTTATCCTAACGAGACGAGAAAGATATATATATTTAAGTATATTCCACGTGTTGACTAATCCATGCGATCGATTTCTTATTTTTCACCGGTAGCTGCAGCCCCTCGCCCCGTTAATTACAGCGTTTTACGGCAGCAGCCCTATTAAAATTCATTAGCCGAGCGGCGATAAATCATAAAATTTAATGCGTCGCAAGCGTGCTAGCTTCTCTCTCTCTCTCTCTCTCTCTCTCTCTCTCTCTCTCGTCCTGAGTTACGGCCCCGAGGTGAGACGACGACTGCTGCTGGCTGCTGCACCGTACTTGGGGACGGAATTAACGCCACGAAGGGCTGCTGTAGCCGCAGAGAGTTGAACGTCGTATATATATATATATATATAGTCCCTTTTGCTGTCTCTTCGTTGTGCAAGCGCGCACGACGAGACGAGAGTGCGGTGAAGCTTTGATTTTTCGTGGGAAACATGCTTGGAATATTGCGCGTGTTATATCGCGTGTATACGCGCCCGCGTGAAGTGAAGAGAAAGTAAGAGCGACACTGTGAAGAGCTAATGTGACCTGCGGTCTTAGAATTTTAAAAGACATATACTGAAATTTGTGGATTATTCGTCCGAAAGATGCAATTTTGCTGATATATTAAATAATTGTTGTACGTAAGAGTTCCATAAGGTATAAGTACTTATAATAATACTTTGGTCTTACAAGAACAACAAAAATCAGTTTTTATATAAATATAAGTAACTGTATTCCAAGAAATGTTAAACTTCTTTTTTTTAAAGAAAATTAACTTTTTCCATAACTATTATTGAATGATAAAATATGTAACTTTAATTTAGCACTTAAGTGGTTTTCCTTACTTTTGTATTTATTATATTAGTATACCATAATATCGCAATTTAGTAATTAATATTTCATATACAACAAAGAAAGAAATTTAATAAAGATAAAAACAACTCGAAAGCAACTTAATCCGATAAGAAAAATTGTTTCATTATTTAAAATTGGCCTTCCATATCAAAAGGAAAGTGTAAACAGTGCTGGGCACTCCCTCGAGAGCATTCAGTCTTTAAATGGCGAAGGCGACGGCATTCATTCAATTATATCCCCCCAACAAGCGCGAGAAGCAAACATACCGAACACACCGGGAAGAAGGAAAGAAAATTAACTCTAACGACGTCGAGTCGCGAAGCGTCGCACAAAGAGTGAACGAACGAAGCCACAGCCGCCGCGTGTGCGCTATACAGAAAAGGAGGCGACGACAGAAACGTATGTTAGAAAATCAACGAGAGAGGAGGAAAGAGAGAGAGAGAGAGGCTAAGACAGGCATGAGCACACGTCTATTCCGAGTAACGAATAGGCAAGCCTGTTTCGTGGTGAACGGAAAGACCACCGGAATGGATGAACGCGCCACCACAGGTGCGGCAGCAGCAGCAGCAAGCACATTCCGTGATCTCTCTCTCTCTCTCTCTCTCTCTCTCTCTCTCTCTCTCTCTCTCTCTCTCTCTCTCTCTCTCTCTCTCTC